>JAJOZX010005787.1:102500-105000 GCA_023014485.1 Bathynomus jamesi | reverse complement strand
GTTATCTATCGGCCTATGACGTCCGAGAGTATGATTATGCTCCGCCCACTTCCAATATGGCTTCCAAAGACTGTTCTCTCGCTCATTGAACTTAATTTCAACCCAAGCATTGACTCCGACTTCGATTTAAGGTATTTGCGAGAAATATTTATAATAAATTCAGTAATTACTCTACCGAATAAAAATATATATTTATATAACTCTTAACTATTAATTTAATTGTTTATAAGTAAATAAAATCTGTTTACCTGAAACTACCAAAATATTCAAAAGTTGCACCTAAAGACAAACGCCATATAATATGTTGCTATGGATACGAACATATAGGGTCAAGCGAAAGAGGCTGTCATGGTCCCAATAAATAGGAACTTTTTCTGAAAAAGACACTTCATTTTGGAGCCGCATGAACTGAACAACCAAACCGAGATCTTTGCAGTATAATCGTGTTACTCTAAGATTTAATATAGTTGAAAGATAAGATATGATTTTATGTTCACTTTGAATTGCTTCAGTATTTTCAGTACCTACATATATTAAGCATACTGCAAGATAACAATTATATATATATATATATATTATTATATATATCTGTGCATAGATTCTGAAGAAATCCCCACAAACAGCTGATCTAAACAAAGTAACCAAAAAAAAAACAAATCTCGTGATTCTGCGTATATATAAAGCTTCGGTCCCTCCAAGTTTAATTAACGCTTTCTAATTGCGAACTTCTAATGCTATGCAAACGTCCAATTCATTTGAAACTTTTCTAGACCTTTAAACAACATTTACAGAAAATTGGGTATCTTCTCGTTAGTTCGCAGCATAGGACAAGCTACTAATCCTTTTAGAGGGTGTTTATATAAAAAAGAAATATTTTTAACGTAATGTAACAGTCCAAAAGAACTGTTAAAAACTTTTGTGTAGTATCTCCTAATATCCTCCAAATGTGTTTTGGTTCAAAGAGATATATATAAGCCTGAATGCTAATTGTTGTATATGTACAAACTTTCTTATCTTTTACAAATATATGCTTGTATTATGTGAGTTATACTATCTGTAGAATGGAGGTTACGAAATGCTGTGTAATTGGATAGAATGAAATGACCTACCTTAAATCTGTAACATAAACACAGAAAAGGTGTAAATATGTCAGTCGAAAACCCATCTAATAATTATTATTATTACATCATATATATATATATATATATATATATATATATATATATTATATATATATATATATATATATATATAGAGAGCGAGAGAGAGAGAGAGAGAGAGAGAGAGAGAGAGAGAGAGAGAGAGAGACAGACAGACAGACAGACAGACAGACAGATAGTAAAGAAACACAGACGACAAAGAAAAAACAATCTGACTGAAGAGACAGATGTATAATATTATGGATGTATGCCTCGTGTTTATAGAAATAGCAATAAAGAATGTCTTTTAACCTGCCACATACACCCACTCAGTTACAAAAAACCAGCTGGAATAATAATAATAATAATAATAATAATAATAATAATAATAATAATAATAATAATAATAATAATCAATGAGCCTGTATCTTTAAAATTTATGTATAAATTAAATTTATTTACAGAAGGCAACAAAGCGAAATTCTTCATTGTTACTTTTCTTGTTTTATTTTTTTAAATCCCTTTCTTTTGCGCCGGGAAAGGGGGTAAAGGAGGTTAGAAAAGAGGGTTATGTGCTCGATAGCTTCATCTGAACTATTTTGGAAACACCGTGAAAGTTGGTTCCAAAAGATAAGGCGTAGATATACGAGTTTTCCTTATATTGGTGTTTATATGCGCTGAGTGCGTAGAGATGTATTTAAGGAAAAGGTAACTTATGGGATGTGACGCAATTCTCACCACTCTTGTTTAAGGCCATATAAGACAGACCTCCAGGTAATTATGATTCAGATAAAAAAAGGGCAGGGATAGGGGGAACAACATTGCACACCCACACGCGCATACACGCACACGGGCGCACAAACACACACACACACACATGTACAATGTATGCTCATATTGTTATTACAGCAATGTATGAAGGCAAGGTAATTAAAACATTGTTGTAGCAACATTCGACTGCAATCAGTGAATCATTTTTAGTGTATATTACTCTGAAGATAAGGTAGTGGTTACGTCCAAACGTTAGTACATCTTTGTGTTTCAATTTCCTTTATTTACAGCATCGACGTAGAGAGATTATTAGATAGGAGTGTCAGTAGTGGTTGCATATGTAGTAAGAGGAATCGTATAGTTTTATCTGATAACTTCGTTAAATGGGTCTGACTCCTCTCCATACCATATGCAGAAAGTCTGGACCTTAGCTCCTTAAAACTATAAGGTAATCCAAAAAAAAAACCAGGTCTTTCTAAAAGTAACTTGCTACATAAATATTTTTGGGAACGCTTTTATTGGATCACCCTGTATAATAAATATATTATTATGGAAAACATAATATTTAGTTTTACCCATAAAAATATATG
>JAJOZX010005787.1:0-95000 GCA_023014485.1 Bathynomus jamesi | reverse complement strand
TATTTCTCCCGTGTCTATATATATATATATATATATATGTATATGTATATGTATATGTATATATATAATATATATATATATATATATATATATATATATATATATATATATATATATATAATATTATATATATATATATATATATTAAGAATGTACCGAATACTAAAATTCACAAAATACCGAATACCAAATATTAGTTTCAGTGGGTTATTAGGCGTCCATGTAAAAACTTGAAGCCTTTATCAGTTTGATAGTACATAGAATTAATATTAAATGTGAGCAAAAGCAGTATGTTTTAGCTACCAAAAATCTACCAGGTTCCCATACTTGTGAAAACATTGGAACTGCATTGACTTCTACAATGCAAGAATGGTCAATAGAGAGCGGATCGTGTGCATACAGTTGTGCACGACAATGCCCGTAATATTACTAAAGTTGTTTGCGTTCTCAAAATGACTTCTGTTGCTTGTGCGAATCATACTTTAGCATTTGCAGTTAATGAAGACCTTCTTAGTCATAATTCTGTTTCAGATATACAGTATGTGTAATTACGTGCCGAATCTGTTCGCATTTCAATCATTCATTTCTAGCCTGCGACAGACTTAAGGAAATCCAGAAGCAACATAATTTACCCGAAAACAAACTTATAAGAGACGTTATCACCCGATGGAACTCTACATCCTATACGCTACAACGGCTTCTTCAACAAAAACTGCAGTTGTTGCATACGCCTCGGACTATGACATACCAATCCTCAGTAACCATCAGTGGAATCCAATTCAGCGTACTGTAAAGCTTCTCAGCCCGTGTGAAAAATTAACGAATGACTTTTCCTCTGATTCTTCTTGTCTTTCCATGGTGTCTCCCGGTGTAACACGTCTCGGGGTATTTTTGCGTAATCCGACTGATGATACAGGAATACATACTATGAAAAACAATTTGATAAAAAATTTACAGAATCGCTTCAAGCAGTGGAAGACAGACATTACTTGCATGATTGTTCAGGTTTTAGATCCTCGTTTCAAATTTGCTTGCATTACAGTGCCTGAGTTTGTAAAAAATGAGATAATCACTGTCTGCATCACCTGATGCTAGTCCTACCCGTAATATACTGTAACTCATGGCGATGAAGCAACTCCTTTTGTTTCACGAGAAGACCAAGAACCTTCGAAAAAGAAGACTTATGGAGCTACTTCGATGAGGTTACTACGTCTTCACAATCAAATGTGCCTCCACCAATCAAAAGTAGCCAGCAAAGTTGTCAAAAAGAATTAGACATCTATTCAAAGGAGCTACGAGGCAGTCGCGACAGGAACCCTTTTAATCGGTGGCGCCATAGTGGCGAAAGAGTCCCGAAACTATTAGTACTTACAGTAGTCGCAAACTACGCCACCCACAAGCGTGTACGAAGTGAACGGCTGTTCAGTTCTACGAAAAATGTAATTACCGACGCACGTAATCGTTTAGCTCCTGATGCTGCTGAACGACTAATTTTTTTCTACACAATAATCTACTTGCCTTAAATTTCAACTGTTAGGTTTTGTTTTTGAGGTAATTATCATTACTGCCTGCTCATTTTTTTGTTAGGTTATTACTTATTACAATGGTTCCCAACCTCATTCTGTTGCGACCCTAAATTGGCCACCAACAGAACCTCCCGACTGTCAGGCTTATGATAAATTTAAATATGTATATAAATATAAATCGAATTAAGAAATAGTGAATATAGTGACCCTTCGCGACCCTACTTGAGGACCCCCGCGACCTGAGGTCGGGACCTGAGGTTGGGAACTACTGACTTATTAGTATCACTATACCAAGTTGGATTTGTTTGTAATTATTCTTTGAAATAAAAAATTGCATGTTTACATCCGTAAACACACATGATGTAATCACACAGAAATTGTTGATATATATATATATATATTATATATGCGCCTCGGTGAGGTAGTGGTTGACATCACGAACTACGAACCCATCGGCTTCGGGTTTGATTCCCTGTGAGGGCAGGCGGTGTGCAGATCACCCAGCTGTTCATTTTTTTATTGGTTGTTTGATAAATGGGTACCTCGGGTAGCCCAGTGATTAAGACGCTGGGCTCCTGATCAGGAGGTCCAGGCGAGGACTTTCAATTTTCTGATTTCTTTAGTGAGTCGTGGTTCATGTTACGCCCCATTTGTGTAATTGCCCATTTCAAGAACTGGGCAACATAAATACCCATTTCATGTAATGGGCAGTAAGTTTCCCAGTTCGTGAAATGGGCATTTATATTGCCCAGTTCGTGAAATGGGCAATCACGTGTATGACCTTTAAAATCTTATACAATTCTACAAAATGGGCAAGCAAAATTCCGCCCACTTCACGAACTGGGCAATCAATATAAATGCCCATTTCATGTAATGGGCAGTAAGTTGCCCATTTGTAACGCCTAAACATTGCCAGCATAAGAAAATGTTGCTGAAATACCTGCACCACCGCTAGAGCCAGACCACTCGCCTGCACATGAAACAGCTGTGCTGCAAGTATCACCTAAGGACGTATCACAAGACGATGCTGCTGTACACGCACGACAAAAAGCTCATGAAGGCATAATGCTACAAGCAGAAAAAATGTTGACGCGAAGTAAAAAAACGTTGCCAGTGGTCGACGTTGGTCATAATGTAGCAGTTACAGTACTCAATTTGATCGTAGTAAAGGTGATCCTCCTAATATAATAGGTATAATTCTTTCTAAGGACGACGGTGGCTACACAGTAGGAGCAAAAGTCGGAGTAATAAATGGTAAACTTTCAAGGAATCAGTTTGAATCCATTCACTATACTGGTCTTAAATCTAGTGATATTCCCTCAAACAAACTAAGCATTCGCGAAATCGTTAAACTACAAAGTGTTTGTGGAGGACAACGGTTCAGGAGGTGCCATTGTAGAAGTAATTGTCTAATTAAACGATGTTTGTTTGAAAAATAATCTTCGTTGCAACAGCGCCTGTCACAGTCACAAATCCTGTGAGAATCACTATCACTTGCCTTATCTCTTTTTAATGTTTTACTTTTTTAATAAATGATTCAGTCGAAATTTTAATTTTCCTTCATACAGATGCCCATTTCATGAAGTGGGCAAGCAAAATTCCGCCCATTTCACGAACTGGGCAATATAAATGCCCATTTCATGTAATGGGCAACTTACTGCCCATTTCAAGAAATAGGCAATTATACTGCCCAGTTCATGAATTGGGTAATTACACAAAACGGGGCGCAACACACACACACACACAACACACACACACACACACACACACACTTGGTTAACCTTAGTTTTGCTTCCGCCCGAATTGTTCATTTTGACGAAGGTCAAGCTTGTCGCCCCACCTTAGGGTGTGTATATATATATATATATATATATATATATATATATATATATAATATATATATATATATATATATATATATATATATAATATATAAAATTTGATATATTTAAACTTTATGGAATTACATGACTGACCAAAGTTTTTAATCATTATTAATAAAGTGTTTTAGCTTTGATAGAGACGCGAAGTTTTATTCTATAAAAAAATGTATTAGTAAAATAAGATAAGTAAAAACATTTTTATTTTATTCCATTACATATCTCCATATTTAATAACCATTTATGGAAGTTATTTTAAAACTATGGCTATATTCCTCTGTGTTGTATATTTGACCCAGATATATAAGAATATAAAGAATTTCCTATATTTGAGAAGTTATAAAACAATAAATTTATGCTTAATAACTGTATATAAATGCAGAATATATGGAGTTGGATGCATCGGGTCTGCATTTATATACATGGAATGCATATACATGTATATTGTACATACGCGGCTTTAATAATTCAGTAAAGGGATTTATAAAAGGAGAACAAAGATTAGACAATTATTTTTTTTTTTTTTATATATGTAATCAAATTTGTTGCTAAAAAATCTTCGAATTTCTTATGCAGAGCCATTTTGTGCGGAAAAATGAAGAACAATAAACAAGTTCAACATTAGTGATAACAGAAATTTTTTTAATTTTGTGACGATGATAATATTGTATAGGAAATTTAGTATCAGCAAAGTTTAGGAATTACATTTTCAATTTTAATCAAACCTAACTGCGGAAGATCTCTCTCTCTCTCTCTCTCTCTCTCTCTCTCTCTCTCTCTCTCTCTCTCTCTCTCTCTCTCTCTCTCGAGTGGACCGAAAGGTCTTTGAGGCTTCTTGTCCTTGTAACTCTCTCTCTCTCTCTCTCTCTCTCACACACACACACACACACACACACACACACACACACGCATGCTATATATATATATATATATATATATATATTTTTTTTTTATGCAGAAAGGAGGACTCGAGAGCAAATGCCCAAAAAAACACCCCCCTATAGAAGAAGAAGATGGCCGAAATCAAGGTCCAAAGTTTTCGAGATGCCTGGATACCCCGCGTTTGAAGATTACAGGGAGAAAAGGTGGAAAAGGTGGACAGGGGGGGGAAGGTGGACTGAAGAAGGCTGTTTCAGAGTCGATCGGTTGAGTAGATGAAAGATTGAGAATACCGATTAATCCTTGCTTGAGACAGTGTGTCGAAAGTGTGGTACTGCATGTTCTCCTTAAAGGAGGCATTCAGTTAGAGAGTTTAGAAGAGCAGTGTCTGTTATAATATCAACAGTGAAGGGAGAGTGAGGCAACATTGCGGCGAAGAGAGAGGGATTGAGGACAGTCCGTAAGAGGTGGGTAATTGATGAGACGAAAAGCTTTTGACTCCATCCGGTCAAGTAGAGCTGTGTGGGTTGACCCACTCGACACAGAAGAAGTATACTCTATACAGGGCCGGACAAGACCCCTGTACAGAAACAGCAACTAAGCTGGGGTGAAGAAACTGCGGAGCCGGCGCAACGCGTCTAACCTCTTAGAAGCTGTTTTAGAAAGAGAGTGTATGTGATCTTTCCAGGAAAGATCACGAGGAAAGGAAACGTCAATAATGTTAAAAGAAGAGGAAGGACTGAGTTGTGTATTGTTGAATATAAGGGGATAGTCATGTGGAAGGTAGACAGATGAACGAACTGGGTTTTTGGGGCACTGAAAACCACGGGGTTTTTTCTGCACCAGTCAGAGATAGTAGAAAGATCACAGATTGGGTGTACGAAGGCACAGATAGAAGGATAGAAACCGCAGGAGGGCAGTTTGGAAATTAAGGATTTGTTTCAGACTATATCAAAAACTTTTGATATTTCTGGCACAATAACAAAGGTTTCACCGAAATTCTGAAATATAAATAATATATATGAGAGAGAGAGAGAGAGAGAGAGAGAGAGAGAGAGAGAGAGAGAGAGAGAGAGAGAGAGAGAGAGAGAGAGAGAGAGAGGAGAGAGAGGAGAGAGAGAGAGAGAGCAAATGTATTATTGACAATACATTTGCTACAATAAAATGACACCTTTGTTAAAAAGTTTCCTTTCGTTTGAGTTTGAGATCGTCTCCATACAAAGATATGTAATACACAATGTTGGAAATTATTGTCATTTTAATCTCGTACGCAACGCATGCGTGAAAAACGTGAGGATTCCACAGACAACTCGCAAAATGAACACACTGCCACGCTTTCTGGAAGAGCGTTAAATTTAACGAGATATGAATTAATTAAAGGTTAACCATTTTACGCTATGAATTCTCAAAACAACTGCATGAGATTTCCCTGTTTATACATCAGAAAAAGTTAAAGTTAAGGAATTTGTACTATACACACTATTAAGACCTCTAGAGAAAAGACCGAAAGCTCATATTTGGAATAAATCCATTACTTACTTGGGCTTTTTTCTCTATATTCATTTTCTCATAAGTAAGAATATTCACGTAACAACCTACATACTACTAAAACACTATTTTTTTTAATTGAATAATCATTATTATTAATAAAATAAATACAGTAATTTTACAATTTACAATGACATAAATAATTGTGAAGCTGTACTATTTATTTTATTTAACCTAGCCCTTAAGCTTTCGGCTTTACTGGGCTCTTAATTAAAAATAAAAAATAGTTAGTTGTTTTCTGTCATCATGAAAATCAAATGCTAGCGACGATAAAAATCTTACAGTATAACTACGTACGAAGATTTCTCAAGATTTCTGTAACACATATTTCTTATAGGTGTAGAATACATGCAGTCTTGAGTCTCAACACTTTTGCCCCAATCGGAATAAATTAAGGCCTAATTCGGTGCGGAAGCAAGTAGAATACATGCAAACAGGTGCGGAAAGACTCGCATGTTGATTCTTTAAATTTCATTTATATCTTTGTGGTAATATTTAACTTCGAGATTTTAAATCTTTTTTTATTCTCATTTTAGCGATAACTCGTTTAACCTAATCAAACGTTACCTAATCCAACCTATAATCTACGTAATGTTAGCTAACTTAAATTAACGTAAAATACTCCAAGGAAATTTGTTAATAAAATTCTCAAGCGATCATTTTTTTTTTCTAGCCAAATATAACACTAAATAATTGGCTTTACAGTTAAGATCAGTAATACCACGCCATTTGTTATATTTTGTATTTTAATGTTAAATGTTAATGTAAGTTCTTTCACAATTAACTTTGCGCTAACGAACATCTTTGTTTAAGGTTAATGAATCGAATTTCCAATGACCTCGACTAAAGCTTATATATATATTATATATATATATATATATATATATATATATATATATAATATATTCATCAATGTCTTTAACACAGAGTGTTAATAAACTAAGCCATAAGTACAATAACAAAGGCTTCGCTGCATGCTTTATTTTTACAAAGCAACGTTCGCTCATATACCCATTCAAAGTACGACAAGGTCGCAGCGTCAGTGCCAAGTGTATAGGGAGGTCAATGTACTATAAAGGCTTCCTTCCGTATATTTATATATATATATATATATATATATATATATATATATATATATATAGAGAGAGAGAGAGAGAGAGAGAGAGGAGAGAGAGAGAGAGAGAGAGAGAGAGAGAGTGTTAACAAAAGTATGATAAAGACACCACGATGATTGTTTGAAGAATAATTGGCAAAGTTCATCAATGGAATGCCAGAGCGTGCTTCAGCTTTACATAATGCAAAGGTGGAAAGCAACACGATTCTAAATACATTGATTCAATAAATCTGTTATTATTTTTTTACTTTTATCATCAGATCGAAACTTTTTGGGTGGGTGGGGGGGTGAAAAAAAGAAGACGTCTATTTACTTTTGTCAACCGATTGTATATGAAAGAAGAATAACCTTATACAAACACCATTTATAACTATTTGAAATTGCTTTTATATTCGCATACCGCTGAAAACGAGGGCATATAATTAAATTTTTTTATGCGCTTCCCTTCATACATTTGCATACATTATTCACATTTACGTCTACGAAATCATGTACGTTCATTTGGGTTTCATAAATCCATAAAAAAGGATGAATAAAATTAGATCGTATCTACTGTAGAAGTTTCGGCTATATATATATATATATATATATATATATATATATATATATATATATATATATATATATATATATATATATATAACATATACCATCTTTTCCAGCCTGACTGGAGTTTTATGTGTGTGTTCTGAATATATATATATTTATCAAGCGATTTAATAATTATAGGCATAGGTACGCTGCTATTTAACATACTGAAAAGAACAATAGAATGAGTTTAACGAGGGAGAAAAATGTATATGGAAAAGGTTTTTCAGATTTCGTCTCATTCAGGCTCGAGCACGTTTGTTATATAATATATATATATATATATATATATATATATATATATATATATATATATATATATATATATATATATATATTATATATATATATATATATATATAGATATATATATATATATATATATATATATATATATATATATATATATATACTCGTAAGGAAATTTAATACTTTACGAAATGAAATCATGCAGTACTGACGTCACACTGAGCTTTCTAGTTCATTTTTATACGGAGGTTTCATAAACAATAATTGAGGTCAGGATTGACATCTTTACCTTCTACTTTTCAATTATGGGGTTGATCGAAAAAAGAGATATTCTGGGCTTGAAATGGCGTGATTCACTTTGAATTTATGTTCCATGAGTAACCAAAATGATGAAGAAAGTAATTCATTAAAAAAAAAAAAAAAAAAAAACTTTTCATTCATGATTCTTTTGAATTTTTTTTTTTTTTTAAATTCTTATAACGAATGATACAAGATAAATTTAGACTTTTATTACAGTTTCGTTATATACTAGTATAATTTTTACAGTTATAAATTCGTATTTTTTTTTTCCTTAGAGCACCTCTGTAATTTTTTTTTACAGTTATATAAATATTTGGAAAATATTTATTAGGATAATTAGTTCTTTAGTTCAACGCGGACCACACACACACACACACACACACACACACGCATATATATATATATATATATATACAGGGTGACCCAAAAGTCTGTTGCCCCGAAAAAAATAGTTTAGAATGCGTCGGGACACCAGACTTTTGGGCCACCCTGTATATATATATATATGTATATATATATATATATAAGGCGCATGATTTGTATAGTGCAAAATTATCTGCAGCAGGATTCGAACTCACCACGTTTTGAGTAGAAGGTGAGAGCGTTAGCCACAACGCTACGACATGATGAAAGTTAACACAACCTGTCATATATTTAAATATCGGAGAAAATGCATAATACTTTCGCGCACAGAGGAGTTTTACGTATTAACCCTCTCGCACTTGAGCGAATGAACGGCACGTCATTAAATTATCTGGTGCAACGCTAACGCCCTCACCTTCTACTTAAGAAGTGACAAGAAGTGGTAGGTTGGTGTGGTTCAAGTCTTGGTGGAAACAATTTTGCACACACACACACACACACACACACACACACACACATATATATATATATATATATATAAATATTTGTATGAATTTTTCCCATAGATTTATGCATATACCCATATATTTAAAATAAGATCGTGTACTCCTATTTCCATAAATACAATTCATGAATGTTACAAACAAGAAATAACATAACCTTTAATAATAAGAGCAACAAAGGAAAAAACCTTTGTATGCAAATATATGAATTTTGAAATATAAAGGCGATTTATACATAACTGAGCTTTTTATTGTATTCAAATGACACAAATGGGATTTTTATTGGATAGGAACTGAGCATTTGGCTTGTATTAAAAAAATAAATAACCCTTATCTTCGGTATATTATGGACTAAATAGTGTTTGTAACAATTACAGGAAATGGTCGTTGTGCAATTGCGTCAAATGTGTTGAATAACAACATATTTTTTTTTTTATATTTCTATATAGTTATATAGTTGTACAACTCTCTCTCTCTCTCTCTCTCTTATATATATATATATATATATATATATCACCTGGTGGTCTCATTAGCGAGGTTAACCCATTTATATATATATATATATAATATATATATATATATATATATATATATATATATATATCATGTCGCATCAGTATGCGTGTTAGACCTATTTTTCTCGCAACATGCAGATGTTTGGACACTTTTTATAATGATATAGTACGATTTATATATGTGATGCCATCATCTGCCTGCCTGTCTGTCTGTCTGTCTGTCTGTCTCTCTCTCTCTCTCTCTCTGTTTATTTATATATATAGATATATCAACATTTAGATCATAGAATTAATACTTAACGCTAAACTATAGGTCGACAAGGGCTTCATCTTTTCAAAAGCATCGTTCCTTCCATACAAATATTCAAGATATGAGCAGCTCGCAGGATTATTGCTATGTATGTAAGAAGGTCAGTGCGCTAACGAAACCTCCGTACGTAGCTCATCACTGCTGGAAGCAACACTACTTTGATTTATCATATTCCGAATAGTAATCTTATTCATAATCCTTTGTGTCTATACGTGCATTGGTTGTTAGTCTGCTTTACAGACACAAGATCCGGGTGCACGATTCACGTATGTTCACACACACACACACACACACACACACATATATATATATATATATATATATATATATATATATATATATATATATATATATATATATATATATATACACACACAGTATATATATGGAAAATCCTTTACACATTAATTTTTTACGAATTCATTTCGTTGTGCTGAAAAACAAATATAATATTCGTGAATAAAGAGTCGTGACCAAGCAGAACATGGAAGGCTTTCGTGCAATATTCTTAAATTACGAGTCCCAAATACCGTCCCCAAATCAAATAACTTTAACGTTTGGACCGTTATAAACAGTTCGCCATATCCTTTTAGTTAAACACTGAAGCTTATGGTTGCGCGTCTTTTCTAATGATATTTGTTTATTAAAGTGAGCCGAGTTTAATTCAAAATTCTTCGTTGTTCAAAGATGAAAACAATTCAATATTAATTACAAAAGCTATATATAATTGCGTAAGAAATATAAAAAATTGCAAGGTGTAATATTATATTTAAACAAAATCAGCAAACCTGTTTTGAAAAAAAACAGTCTGTCGATTATTGGTAATTAGAATTCATGCAAAGTTCAAATCTTTGAGGAAATATTTAAAATATGATAAGGAAGGAGAACTTTTATGACGTTAGCTGGTTAAGAACTCAACTTCTTTAATGCTTGGTGTGTGTATATATAGCGGGTTGGCAAAAGTAAATAGACACAACAATGATTGTCCTCAAGAACAAATGGCAAAACTCATCATTAATGGAATGCCAGAACGTGTGTGTCAGCTTTACATAATGTTTTAAAGGGGAACCAAAGTGTTCACTCTAAGGAAAAGCTTAATATTAAAGTGATCTTTAAATCCAATTTTTGTAAGAGTGATTAACATATAATTCAGTGAAGTTATTACAAATAAACAAATTGGATAATTATTAATGATTGTGTACACTAAGTTGGAGTGACAAGCTTGACCTTCGTCAGAATAAACAATTCGGAGGAAGCTAAACCAAGGTAACCAAGGTACACTGTGCAACATAAAATAAATTACTATAGATATCAGTAATTTTAAGTATAAGGACTTTTCTGTTATATAAATAATAATAATGTCAACTATAGCTACATATAATGTCCGGGAAACAAACACAAATTATTTTTTGGAGGAACTAGAATGACCTGTAAGAAGCGGAGTTAACTGACCCCTAATATACCCCTAATCGAAATTTTTTAAGTGATACATTGGTAAGCAAACCCGTAATAAAATTATTTAACAAATTCTAATGTTAAATTGCCATTTATTTTTCTTTATATTAACATACATGCTTAAAATTTTCAACACTTTTTAATGTCCATTGTATTTCAGACCATCTTGCGTGAATGATTGTAATCCGTCAGGAGAGTCAGAAACTGGCTTAGGCCAACGAATAAGGCGCATTGGTTAACTCCTGAATTATTATTATCAGCATCATCGGGATTCAAACTCACGAACTCAGTGTCTTCCCTTCGCTCATAGGGAAATGGTGTTACCCACTAAGTTACAGATGCTGCCCATCTTGTACAAAACCCAACTATTAAAAACTAAATAAAATAACATAATTCTTTCGGTACTAAAATATTATTAACATAAAGTGGGACTTTGGCGAAGATAGGACCCATTTAGTTTTAGTTTGATTCAAACATAACTTATTACATTTGAGTCCAAAAATTTTATTCTAAATAAATTTAAAAAAAAATTATTCTACATAAATTTTAAAAGGAGATAAAAAGATCAAGGTTCTTTTCGCTTTTAAAAATGATTAAATACATGATTGAATGATTAAATAATTGCAGACATACAGTAGTTAAATTACGGCGAATAGGAAATTTACATCATTCGCATATATATTACAGTATATGATATGGAACGAGGCAACATCCTTGAGGTACACCAGTATTTAATAGTGTAGATTCTCAGAAAAAGATGAGTAAAATTGAATATATTATTTTTGGCCATATAAAGAGAAGTTAAGTAGGTTGGGTACCTGTACCCCTAATACCAAACTTGATCAACAAACGAAGGTGATCAACATTATCAAGTACTTTAATGAAACCAGCAAAGATACAAATGACAGTTTCATCGTAATGAAATATGGGTAAATATGACCAATAAGCTTCAGCGTTACCTTTTGTTTATTTCTATTATCATTAAACCCATTTTAGTTTGGGGGTTATTCAGTTATATTTGTATAAGAAGGGTTCCAATCTAACGTAAAAAAAAAATTCAATTGTTTTATCAAGAATCGGCAAAGCAGAACTTAATCTATATAATTTTCAAAATCCACTTTTGAAAATGGATATACAACTCGTGCTATTTTGAGAGAGTCAGGATAAATTCCCTCATTGATCACAAAATTGAAAGCACCGGAAATAATTACAGAATATTCATAATTTGTTAGCTTTAGAACGTCAGTGAGATTATCAGTTATAGACTATTTTTAATCTTAAAGTATTGATTATTGTTACATACTTCAGACCCCGTACGAAGACTCAAGACCATTGAATGAATAGTGGTGGCTATTATGTCTGAATAATCGTGGATTGAGTTCCTATCTTGACATTTGTTAAAGATGACTCGGAAGTAAAATGAGTGTTAAATATGTAGGCAATTTTATACGAGTCAGACGCTCTTTCATCATGATAAAATATTTGATTGTTTGGAGTCTTATTTTGGAACCCACAATTTCATAGATTTGTGCCCAAGTTTCTTTATTATTGTTTTTACACGTAGCAAAAACATTTTTAGGATAATGACACTTGACAAGGTCAGATAATAAATGTGAGAAAGATACGTATGCCTTAAATTGGTTGTATATGAATCTTTTAATTAATTCAAAGAGCGTTCTTTCAGTTGGTACAAAAAAAAAAAACCCTGTCGTGAAACTCCATGACCTTTTGAACTAAATGTAAATGCATTCCCTCCACTCTAAAAACCATTAACTTATTTGAATTCAAATTGGTTTTAAAATAAACTCCAACCCAATTAGCAATTAAAATTACTGCATTACTACTGTTGTTTTGAAAACGAGTATTTTTGTTTACGTTCCTCCATTTTCAGGATTACTAAAGTGATGCCCTGATTTTAACTCTACTATGTATATTTAATTAACTATGTATATTTAATATTTTCTACGGTTATTGCAGTTTTATATAATCTTTTAATATACTACGCATATTTAATATGTATATTTAATATACATAGTATACAATGTACACATAATTTACTATGTATATTCAATATACATAATATGTACGAGTATATTTAATTAATTTTGTAAATTTAATTGGTCGAGCTAGTAATTCTTAATTGCTTAATGGTTCGGAGCTCATTTGACACGAATTTGGGTTAAAATAATTCAATACTTTTGAGTGTAGCGCACGTTTTTTATTAGAGAAACGCAGCATTAATGTTCGTTTAATCAGCAACTATTTAGAGTTAAGTGGAAAACATTTCTTTAACAATTTCATCAACACAGTGACATCGGTATATAGGAATATCCACAGCAGAAATTAGTGAAACTATTTTAACTTTATCGTTAAACATTTTATTCACATATTATCGGAGACAGAGTCTCACTGCTTAAAGAATTATGAATATTGCCACTGAATAAACCTGCGCTTGAAAGGTGGTCAAAAGTAGGTTGCTTAAACACAAAAGGAACGTAAATGGAAGACTACGTGTCCGTTTGATAGAAATCCACCATGCAGTCACGCATCAGACAAGAATTTTTACCCACTTATTATTATTATTTTATATAATTTTATATAAATATGATAAATATATACATTCAATGTATTTATAAATGCTTAAAGATGTAATATAAATATATTTACATCATAACAATTGCATATAATTTTATATAAATATGATAAATATGTATATAAATTCACTGTATTTACAAATGTTCAAAAATGTAATATAAACACATTTATATTATAACAATTGCATATAATTTTATATAAATATGATAAATATATACATTCAATGCATTTATAAATGCTTAAAGATGTAACATAATCACTTTTACATTATGACAATTGCATATACTAATCATATTAATGGAATATTACGATAATAAAAATTCTTGTTTGATTCGCGATTGGTGGGTTTCTGGGATGTAAGCGCGCGACTTAAGATGTAGTCTATTAAACTAGAACTTTCACCAGTGATTGGAGGTACATAAGTTGGCTTAAGAATGAGTTCCTGACAGAAATATTAAAATAGTCGAGATAGAAGAAAGATTCGATCACTCAAACATTCAATATTAAAATTTCCCGCTATCATACATCGATGAATCTTCTTGTTTATTGTTTTAATATTGGATTCATTAAAGGCGTGAATGATTTTACTATATAGGTTCTTAGTCAACACCAGCAACAACGATCCTTTTAGAGTCCCTGACCTTAACTTTTATGAAGAGGGAATCACGAGATCCTTTAAAATACCAATGAATTCAGGCGTAATCTTTATTACGAAATAATTATGATAATATTATCTAACTCTCGAGTCGTATGAGCTATAATATATTGATATATGCCCGTATCCCTCAGCAGAATAGAATTTATTATTATATACGTTTGTTAACCAAGATTATGTCACAAGGGTTTAAAATTGTGTTTTAATTGAAGTAAGAGAAATTGGTGCTCTTCCAATACGTGCTCTACCGTAAAATTTACATTCCAATATGTGCTAACTAACGAAAATATCACGACCTAACCTAACCAATCGTGAAGGGCGTACAATTGACCTAACGATTGGTTAGGTTAGGTCGTGATATTTTCGTTAGTTAGCACATATTGGAATGAATGTAAATACCGTGGAGAGCACGAGAAATTATTATTATTATTATTATCATAATATTATTATTATTACTATTACTATTATTGTTATTATTATTGGGATTGGGTTACTGTAAATTGCCTTCTACTCTCATGACCTCGTAACTCACGTTACGAGTCAGTCATGCATGGTTTTAAATGGTGTTTCGGAAGATTTCTCCACTGCTGAGGAAGAACAAGTGAATTATTGTTGACTTCAATTTTAAAGGTAATTCGCCATCTTGTCCTCAAGTCATCTATCCTGTAACAAACTCTACAGCCACACACACACACACACACACATATATATATATGTGTGTGTGTGTGTGTGTGTGTGTGTGTGTGTAAATAATTAAGTCTCCCATCACTGGTTTGCAAAGCTGGGCACTTGCGTTTTTTTTTGCGGTACTGCGGTACTGCGGTACTACCGCACTACCAAACCGGTACCGCATAACGCAGTACCGCAAAGGATCGCTGAAAGTACAGCAGTACCGCTACCGCATTTTTTGCGGTACTGCGTTATGCGGTACCGGTTTGGTAGTGCGGTAGTACCGCAGTACCGCAGTACCGCAAAAAAAAACGCAAGTGCCCAGCTTTGCTGGTTTGCATAGGAAGAGAAAACGGGTACCGAAGTGTACCTTCAAAACTTGTTGACTCTTTGGTGGGCCGTGACCACAAAGATGTTGAGAACCATTGGGTTAAGTTATGTTAAGTTAGGTCATGCTAGGTTAGATTATACGGTTAGATTATACTATGAATTATCCTTGGAATTCCTGTTCCAAATTATGTGCTTTGGAGGAAATCCGTTACAGTGTGAACGCTTTTTGTTTGAAAATACAAGGAACAAACTGATAAAAAAAATGTAACCAATGAAATGACTTAAAATAAATGTAATTTATTTTAATAACAAAAAAAAAAGTAATTCCATTTTACGAAATTTTCCTTAAAAATAAATAATTAATGACTATGTCTTTAAAATTCAGTTAAGTCAGCAGAAGACTAGTGTGAACACTCGGGGAGGGGGGTAGAATGATTCTTTTTTGAAAGGAACAGGAATTATGCGTGTTCCAAGAATGACTAGGCTCAATAGGGTATTAGGCTAGGTGGGATATGTTATCCCACTTGACCTTTCGCGCTCTCTTTTGCGTCCCGGATACCTATTACACACTTTCGGTTCAATGACACTGAGGTTAGATTTTAAAGTACATGGAATTGAAACAGCTGGTACCTCGCTTATGCAGAGATCCGCACATGTGTGTTTGTGCATGCTTCACTACTTTACGAAACGTGACAATTTTTAGGATACACATAGAGCTCATCGCAACACGAACGTGCGTATAGCGACATTAGTCGTGTTATCCTAGTTTCAGATTAATTTATTTTAGTGAAAAAAAAGCATTAAATAGCATGAAAAATGGAATCTAATAAAGTTTAAGCAATTTAGAAGTTAGGTTATGCTAGGTTAGGTTAGATTAAGATAATTTAATTATGTTAGTCAAACTAGGTTAAATATTGTCATCTACAATTGAAAACATGAAAATATCGCGGTTTTACAAGATAACCAAGCGCGCGCGCGCGAGTTTGTGTATGTGTGTGTGTGTGTGTGTGTGTGTGTGTGTGTGTGTTACTTGGTACATTAACACTTTTTTTAGTGCTATTACACAGTAAGTAAATAATTCAATTTTAGTGAAATATTTCAAAATAAAGTAAATATTTCAAATATATTAAAAAAATAAAAAAACAAAATTAAAACGCAGAAAAACGTATAAAAACCATCTGAAAATCGACTCTAAGGAGTGACAAAACAACAAACAATAAAATAAGCATTCGATATTCGTTCTAACTTCAGTTATTGCCGTGCATGATCTTCACAGTCTGAATTTAGTTATGGACTTAGCGTTTAAATGATTTATTTTAAACTTAAGACATTCCTGTCTAATATTTAAGTCTTATCTAACTTAAATGTCACTCTCTGATAAGGTCACGATAAGGTCCCCCGCAATTATACGACAAATATGTATTAAAATAATGTAAATATACTATAATTAAACATTTATTATATTGTTTTATGTGTAATTTCGTTGAAGATCAATAAATTATAAATCTGGAAAAATATATATATATATATATATATATATATATATATATATATTATATATATATATATTCTTTAATTATAATTTAAATTTCTTGGTACGTGAAAATTTTACAAATTTCAAAGTCTATAATTTGATAGCGATTTCTATCAAAGTACCTGAAAATAATCCTATTATTACTATAATATATATATATATATATATATATATATATATATGAGAGAGAGAGAGAGAGAGAGAGAGAGGGAGAAGAGAGAGAGAGAGAGAGAGAGAGAGAGAGAGAGATACACTTATATAGTAAATTTCTGGTTAGTCAAACACATTTTAGAATATAATGGAACCTATAAATGAAATAGCTGCACGCAAAATTATTCAATATTCTCCATATAAAAATAGTATTGGACATTTTTATAATTTTCTAAATTTACATACATACACACACACACATACATATATATATCTATATATATATATAATTATAAAAGATTCAAACATAAAATTAAATTAAAAATCTTTTGCAATTATATTCAAATATTATTACACACACACACACACACACACACACACACACACACACACACACACACACACACACACCGTGAGACTGGCGTATACCCAATTTTTCATTCTTTACTGTAAATACAATATCCTTTTATCTAAACCATAATTTGACCTTAATGTGGTCTAATATGGTGTACCTGTAATAAGGAAGGCCCGTTTCATCGTAACAACGCACAACATTATCATATTTTTATTCCCATTTTGAATGGCCCCAAATTGGGGAAACGACTTTGTGTTCTCATTTACTTTTGATAAAACTCTCTCTCTCTCTCTCTCTCTCTCTCTCTCTCTCTCTCTCTCTCTCTCTCTCTCTTTGTACACATTACATACATTATCGGAGAACCTACATTCCATTCTTTTTGAACTGAAAACACTCAAACCAATAGCACGCATAAATAAATAAATAAATAATTTCGTTTATATCATATATACTGTATATATATATATATATATATATACATACATATATATATATAATACACACACACACACACACACACACACACACACACACACACACACACACACATATATATATATATATATATATATATATAGATATATATATATATATATATATATATATATTACAGGTACCTTCCACCTAAGAAATTTAAGACGTTCGCATAACCTTCAATAAGTATTATTATAACTGAAAAGTATGTTTATTGCTGATGCTGAAGCCTCTCATCTCCATTTAATTAAAATTTGGGCAATAATAAAACAAAATAAATAATAAAAAAAAAAGAGGAGGAGAATTTTTCCTGACTCTCAGACGCCAATAATTAAAAGAAATTCTCAAACTTTTAGAAAGATTAGTTAAAATTTTATTTAACTCCCCCAAAGTGGGAAACTTTTGTGGTATTCCGACTCTTTTAAAAAGCATTTATTGGGTATGGAATAAGTCCTTCATTTCTATGAAATTCTAGCTTTAAATTTATATTTAGTTTAGTTGAATTAATTTGTTTAATTACAGTGTTTGCAGGGCATTAGGGCATTCAAATTTTGTTTTTTTTGGTCATCGTTTTATATATATGTGTGTGGTGTGTGTGTGTGTTGTGTGTGTGTGTGTGGTGTGTGTGTGTGTGTGTCCTCTCTCTCTCTTTTTTATATATACCTTATATACATACCTTATAACATACCATATACATACGTTATATATATATATATATATATATATATATATATATATATATATCTATATATACTGTATATATATAGATATATATATATATATAACGTATGTATATGGTATGTTATAAGGTATGTATATAAGGTATATATATATATATATATATGGGGTGAATTTCACAATTAAACAGATGAAATGAATGAATGATGCAAACCCTGACGAGGTGTACTTCTGAATGCACGAAAGGTCTTGGAATCATTTTTCTTTTTCCTTGTGGGTTTGCATCACATTATATATATATACTGTGTATATATATATATATATATATATATATATATAATATATAATAATTATATATATATATATATATATTGGGCCTCTGTTGTTATTTCTGATTACTTCCCATTCATTGTCATTCTCATCCCTATTCGCTGTCCAAAAGCGGGAATATTCAAAGTGTGAATTCCAGATTTGGGAAAATGTCATTCTTATTCCCAAATGCACAAATTGAGAATAATTAACTAGCTTACCTATTAACCTACGTAACTTAAACTAACGTTGCGTCATATTAACGCAACCTATCCTTAACCTACCTCGTGGCCATGTTGCAACACCACTTTCCGTTGATCGGCGAAGTTAAACGACGTTCGGTCTGGAGAGTAGTTGGATGGAGGACTGTCTTCTGTGTCCAGATAATGCAGCGACCAGAGGCTCGGATACCACATAAAACTGCGGGTCCCTTCGTTCACATGACCTCTGTCGTTACGAAGGAGGATAAACAACCCTAAAAATACACAAACACACTAACCTGGAGCGCAGTAGCAAAACCATGGATGAAAATGGTTCATTTTGAGATTCTTATTTTCGGATTTCTCATTCATGGACGAAGACTGAAATAAGAACGATAATGAATGAGAATAGGTCATTATTTTTCATGCCAGATAGTCGCATAATAACATACAATATAAAATTAATATTCGACTACAGTCACAAATGCTTCAGGTTTTTCTTTCTAGAATTTGAAAAGGTAAAACCTATAAATCTGTGGATACAGCAACTGTTTGTGTGTATCACCTTCCGATCATAAAATGGTAAAAATCTACATACAAAGACAACAGTTTTTAACTATATATTGTACTTGCAAAATTCGTATATACAATGACGTAAAACTTCCAGTTTTTATCACCTTTATATATGACATAGGCTAATACTATACCAAATATTAGTTGTTTCTTTCGGAAAATTAATGTCTTATTTATCCGCGCATACTTCACTTAATAATAATAATGATAATAATAATAATAATTAATTAGTCAGGATGGCTTGAAGCTAGCGAAGCGATCAGGCCAGACTATTTAATACGACCCACTGCGTTAACTCCTACATTATTATTAACCAGCATTAACGGGATTCGAATCGTCGATCTTAGTACCTTCACTAAGCTTATAGGAAAATGGTGTTTCTCACCGAACTACAGGCGCTGGCGCATATTTAACATACTTTCGAGTAATATATGGAGCCTGGCCTCTTACACGGTGAAGCAAAAAGGAAGTTTGCTTAAGTGTAGATACGATCAAGAACACACATTAAAATTATTATAACTGAAGCCATAAACTTAATCTGATTTTAAATGATAAGTAAATGCATTAAGAGAAATATTCTTTATTTAAAAACCTTTAAAACAGTCACGGTCGTGTTTTCTCTGCGTAATTATCTTGAGTGGATAATTTAGATAAGTGTAATATTATTTAAGATGCATGTGGCTAAAAGCTTAAAAACATGTATCTCTTCTTTGTTAGGTGTTATATATATATATATATTATATATATATATATATATATATATATATATATATATATATATATATATATGTGTGTGTGTGTGTGTGTGTGTGTGTATCTTTTCTTTAACTACTACTCTGTGCCAATCACAGATGTATACCAGCACATACACACATACATACACATACACACATATATATACATATATCTATTTATGACTTGAAATGCAAACATACTGTAGGTGTAAGTTGTCAAAAATTCCAAATTTGTAATACTTGATTTACTTGCAGTTAATCAAGTTTTGGTGACTTTCAAAGGAATAAACACACTTTTGGAGTGATAATTTAGGACCAACTCTGTGACAAACACTCACTTGTAAATTAAAAGACTCCAGAGGTGTATGACAATAACCCTCTCACATGTCGGTTCAGCTATTTTTAGCCATTTTGTTTTGAATGACGATCGTTGGACCAAATTAAGCGCTCCTAAATTTGGAGGAATCAGGAAATAATTTGAGTTGCATTTATTTCTGGGTCCGTCTTTCTTTGGTAGTGAAATTATATATATATATATAAAAGGGGGAGAGAGAGAAGAGAGAGAGAGAGAGAGAGAGAGAGAGAGAAAAATTAAAAAAAGTTACTCAAATCATTTTCTCAACTACGATTCAGTGACTTTATTTCAAAACTCCATTACTCATTTTCTTAAAACACTGAGATTGCCAATGTTCTAAAACGTCTCTTGGAAAGCTATTCCAAAATGTAACTGCTTGAAGCAATAGTTTTGCAACATAACAACTGCATGCTCAAATGCATATTAATGCTCAGCAAGTTTCTGATCGTTGCTTTGGCAGGCAACAACAAAACGATTGGACAGTGTGAAAAAGATTATTTTTCTTAAAATAAATTCCTTTTGGCACACACAAAAAGATATACGACACTTCTGGTATAGCGAAAATTATAATTACTATTTTCTTGGGGAAATTAAAGAGATTTACAATGCAAAACATTTTTTTTTAACAGATTACGAGTGCCTTCTGCAAGTGGAACAATATATCAACTAATACAAAAAGATAATACAATAATACTGAAGAGAAAGCGCACAATACTGTATGTGGCCTAGATTTTTCTAGATATATTTCTTTGGTGCATAGTCAGTTCAATAGCTACGTTAGGTTAGTACATAATACAGAAACCCCTTTATTACATTAATTGCTTGCATGACATTATCTCAGCCCTTGCCAGCACCCGTGGCTGAGTGGATAACACCGCAGTGTATTTTTTAAGCTAATTTTGCTGGGCGACCAAGGGAAGGGGGGGGTTCAAGAGGGTCCGGACCAATAGTAAATATCTTTATATTACTAGCTAATATAAATTATAGTAATATATTATATTTTAGTTATACTCACATTGAATGGTTTGCCAGTATTATTTATAAATTTTGTAGCGGCGCAACTTTGGGTGTAAAGGTACAAAATTAGTCCTTTTGGTAACAAAAGTACCTTAAAATGTCATTCACTAGGCGACCTATTTCCTTGACTGGGCGATATTTATATCGCCCAGTCACAAGGTTAAAAAAATGCACTGTAACACCGTTTCCCTGTAACTGAAGTGAAAACGCTGAAGTCGAGGATTTATTTGATTCCCGATGATACTAATAATAATAATCCAGGAGTTAGCCTGGTCCTCATTAATTGGCCTCAGCGCTGTTACCAATTGCTGACCCCCTGACCGATTATTATTTGCCCCAGCCCTTATTTCCTGATATTTGGGGTGGGCTTCCTCGTGGCTTCCTGCTTTTATTTTCATACATAAGGCAGCATTTCGCATCGTGGATCTTTAAATATTCATACACCAATATACACCCACCCTCTCCACACATCCTCTTCTCTCACCATTCTCATCGCCTCCTCCCACCCGATACCTCTTTTAGGCCTGCAGGAAAAGATCCCCCGGAGGAAAAAATCCCCCATTAGTCATGAGAAATAAGGATACAGATAATGCAAAATAAAATTTATTCTTTATTAAGAAACACAATTAAAAACGAATAGATTAATGTATGTGAAAAAAATGCCGTGTTTAAAATTTTAGAGTGAGGGCGATTCCTTTCAGATAATCTATCGGTTATCAACATCATCTACGATACTTTTAATACGAGCTACTGCACTCTTGTATTTTTTTCTTTGCGTATGAGAAGGATGACCAGCCATAGCTTGAGTAGCATAAACTTGTTGTATAGCTTGCTCCTTTTGAATGCACCTTATAAAAGCCCAAACCAAACCTAACCTAACCTAACCTAACCTAACCTATGTCATTTCTAGATAATTTTTTATATGTTTCATGACTAATGGGGGATTTATTCCTCGGGGATATTTTCCAGGGGGATTTTTTCCTAGGGGGATTTTTTCCTCGGGGGGGTATTTTCCTCCGGGGGATCTTTTCCTGCAACGCTCTTTTAGAACCAACTTTCATTCTATTAACCTACCTTTCACACGGTCTTCCTCTCATACGCCTACCTTGCCCTCTGCCATGTACGCCCTTTTTACCATACGCTCCTCACCCATTCTCTCCACGTGAACAAACTATCATACATCAACAAGGTGTTATCCATTTTCTGTTCAGAGGACTTGATCATATCGCACCTTCACGTTAATGGGTTTTTTTCTCACTCTATCCATTTCAGCTGTTTTCATCCTAGTCCTTTCATGTACGTCCCATAGTATAGTCTCAATCCCATACAGAAAAGTTCGCACAAACATCCTTTCATATATTCCTCTTTGGGACATTCACAAACAACCATTCCTTTTTTACCTACATGCAGCCCGTATACTCTTCTTCCTGCTTAAATTCTCATTCCCTTCATTTTTACGTGTACCATACCTGCTTACCACACTTTCCAAGTACTTATAATCATCCACCACCTCCAACATTATTCCAGCTACAAATATTTCACACCTTGTATTATTATTTCTTTCCCACACCATCATCTCATTATTATCTGCAGTCGCACTTAACCGTCTTTTACGAATATTCACATATGCTTCAGTCAACCTTTGCAACTCTTCCTCACTTCTACCAATCAGCATTGCATCATTCGCATACAGCAAATGAGACAATTCCCACGTATGGCCCTATATTCGTGCAGCGGCACAGTAAAATTTTCATAAGTATTGTGCATTTTGTGATGGAAGCATGAAACTTGGCACACTTGCAGAGTAGCCTATAGTGAGCATATTCAGATATAGGGCCACTTGATTTTGCACTATTTTGCATACGTGCAATCATGTTCCAAAATATGGCCAAAAAATCACATCGATCCACCATTTTTAACACATAGACCTGGTAATGCCTTCCCGCCTTTCAAATGAGAAAATTTCCTGGAGAATAACTATTTATTAATATTCTTACATGTTTAGTGCACACGTTGCTTCAACGGATATCAGTTACATTAAACAGAATCAGCCCTAAGTATACAAGCATTAAGCATTTTGACAAAAGATCAATATGTGACACATTAAGTATTTAATGTCTTTTTCTGGCATATCTTCTGTTAGTTTGGTGTTGTATCAACCAGACTGGGTCAGCAGTACAATGCATATAGAAGTTGTGAGTTTATCATTGACTCATAATGAGTCAAAGTTACGTCCTGCACATATAAGACATAAGACAGCGATGTGAATTACAGAGTCATGTACAGTCCAACTGTTTAACATGTGATTTACTTCAGCATGGGCATTCACCCTCACAGGAGCAGAGTGCTGTGCATTTCAGTTCTGCCTTCATGCACTTGCAACTCCCTCCACAACCTTTTTTGCGCCCACAGGAGATCAGTTCGTAGCAGGACTTGGTAGTTTCCATCAGTGTTGTCCAGATGGGCTCAAACTTATCTTCATTCTCCATTCACCCTAAGTCACATGGTGATGACAGTGTCAGTGTGGGACAAGAGTCTGTCCCCCAACAATGTCCAACCTGGCAAGTTGCTCTCTTCACATGCTGTTCAAGGGCTGCCTGTGTCGGAGGTATTCCCTCAAGCGCTGATTTGTTTATTATTTTTTTCGTACAGATGCCGAGAAAGTACAGAAGAAAAACCAGCAGGGTTAGCTGGTCGGTGAAGCAGCTACAGACAGCTATACGCGCCATTGAAACAGGGCGACCTATACGTGAAGTCGGGAGGGCTTTTAGTATTCCTGAATCAACTCTACGCGACAGATTAAAAGGTGGGAGTTTTAGTGCTGAGAAGTTGGACGAAAGCCGATATTTATCAAGGCACAAGCGCAAGAATTGGCTGACCATGTTCTTAAATTGCCATGACACCTGTTAACCTCCAACACTTGGCTTATGAATATGCCAAAAAATAATAACATCAAACACAACTTCAAGAAGGAACTCAAGCAACTCCGAAAAGAATGGTGAGTTATTTTGAAACGCAACCCTCAGATCAGTTTGAGAAAACCAAAGGGCACCAACATCAAAAGGATTAGCGCCTTTAATGAAGCTGAGGTTCAACGCTACTTTTCTAATCTTTGTTTTTATTTGTGTTTAGTCTGATGTAACGTTTAATCCATGTTTTCATTTGAATTACTCATGGTTGGGTATGTATTGCAAGATAATAAAAAGTTTTGCAAAGTTCTTTGGATGATCCAGTATGCGCGTTATTGCGCCGCATTGCGCATTCCGCATTGCACAAAATTATGGCACTTCCCATAGGGTGGGAATACCACGCATATCTCAATTTTTGGTTTTATATATTTTCTCTTTTTAGTTCAACTAATCTCAAAAAGCGAGTGTGATCTGCAAACCTGAGCCTCAGGAGAGAAAATACAAAACATTTCAGAAATATATCTTCAATACGATAGCGGATATTAAAGTTCATCCTTAACCGCGGGCCATTCCCCCACCTTCTCCTACATCAATTTACAGAAGAGGAGCCATGGGGTCAATTTGACCCCAAATGGATAAAATGACACACCTTTCCTGAAGGAACACTAAATGGTACTAGACGTTTGGAAGAAGAAAAAGAAGTGGCTAAGCAGCAAAAGTAAAAAACACCAGGAAAACGCAATTAAAATTGTACTAATTTGAAAGTTGCCATAACTTTTGAACTTTTAAAGATATTTCGTCGAAATATCTTCAAAAATTCAAAAGTTATGGCACTTTAAATGGCACTTTAACTTTAACTGCGTTTTCTGGCGTTTTTTACTTAATCACTTCTTAGGAGGGCCTCATTTATGAAACGTTTACTCGACATCTTATTATGAACTTAGCTTTCTGAAATGAATAACAGATATTTTGAAGTGTTTAATAGATATTTTTATCTGAAAAATGTCCTTAAATGTTTCAAATATATAAAGGAGTAGAAATTAAACATTTCATGTGTATAATAAGTTAGTTTTCCATTCCTTGCGTCTAGACGCATGCGCATTGTGCATTATGGTTAAAAATATTTTGAAATTGTGTCGCAGTTTATTTAGTGCTCGTATTAATAAGGTATCTCGAAAAGAATAAAAAATGTATTATATTTGTGCATTTATTCATTTATTCCATGTAGGCCTAGCTCCCCTAATTGTCCTTTATGCATTTATTAATTTTGTTTATTTGGCTAGGCCTTGGCTAGTAAAGTCTTTCAAGATTAAGAACCAGCCTGTGACCTTTAACCCAGCCTTAGACCTAGACCTCTTGGTATACACTAGACCTACCCTAAGTTCAATCTGTAAGTTAGACAGCCTATACTTCAGAAAGGACACATTGATAAATTAGAAAGAATTCGGAGTAGAACAACCGAAATGAATCTACAGGGTGTTCGAAAAGTTCCGTCACCCCCCTACAAAATGTACATATTGTAATACCAATTTTATTTTTGTGATTAATTGAATTTATATGTGATTCATTGACATTTTATTTTATTTTCCAGGTATTAGAGTTGTGTGAACAATGGCAGACCAGTCCACTTACACTGTCGAGGGAAAGATAGTGATGAGCACATCGGCTCATGAAAGGTCACATACTGTACTGGCAAAACGATGCATGATATCCAGAGTGGTTTCAGCACAAGGTTCAGTAAGGCTGCACCACCAAACAAGACGGTATTACGTTAGGAAAAAAAGCTGTTTGAAACTGGTTCCATCAAGGACAGACCACGGTCGGGAAGACTAACAACGTGAGCAGAACAATGTGAAGGTGTGATTGCATCGGTGGCTCGTTCACCGAAAACATAGTTTCGAAACGATCACAAGAACTTGCAGTCCCCATATCCACAATGAGAGATCACATGGCAAAAGATCTCGGCATGAAACCATACCGCCCTTCATTTGTTAATGAATTAAGCGATACAGACATGCAGAAACGATATGAAGCACACAGATATTCTTGATTAGTAACTGTAATTAGTATCTGTATTTACTGTAATTAAAGTAATTGTTGCTAGTGACTTGTTTCTTAAATTATACCTACCACGTATAAATACACTTAATCACACAAAAATAAAATTGGTATTACAATATGTGCATTTTGTAGGGGGTGACGGGACTTTTCGAACACCCTGTAGAATCGAGAAGTAAAATATTTTAGGAAAAATTTACTGAAATAAATATGCATTCATGTGAAAAGCGTCGACTTATAGGAGAACTAATTTGAATATTAAAAACTGACAAATATTATTATATTTGATAGTGACAGAGAATCAGAAGAAGAAATGGATATAAATTGAAAGTCAAAAATTTCTAAGAGCAATCCTTTGAAGCAATTCTTTTCATGTAAACTTAAATTTATACTTCAATTTAAACTCCTTAAAATTTCATGCATTAGACATTTCATTGTTAGACATTTCATTAAACATTTCATCAGACACTTCGTATTAGTCCTTTCAATTGTTTTAAAAACTTGGGACAATTTAGACATTTCAATTGACTTACTGAAATGACTAACGAAATGTTTAACTGATGTGAAATGTCTAACGCATTCGACATTTCAAAATTCACAAAATTGGGAGAATGAAACGTCTAACGAAATGTCTTCTAATATTTAGAGTGAATACAGTAAAAGCAATGAAATTTTAATATATTACAGGAAAAAGTGTCATGTAGGATTACATGGTAGTGGGACTAATTTACCAGCCGTATGTACTCGTAGGTGTGTCTTTAAATAACCTTTGAATTCCGCTGTTAATTATGTTAATTATCTAATATTTAACTCCCAAGCCGATGTAAAGGAAAGGTAAAATATTACCATGTGTTTGCATGGTTTCAGCTTTAACCACTACAAATAGCTATGCTGTTTACAAATACTCATGTACAACAGACACGAACTGGGATTTATTTGTCGTCGCTGAGGGCAAAATTTCCCCTTTAAATGAGTCTGAGAGATCTGGTTGAGAGCTTCATTGAGAACAATAAATAATCTTCTTAGGCATATTGTACAAAGGGAAAATTTTTAAATAAAGTTATTTGTTTTATTTTTGTAATATAATCTAGCAGAGTGCATGAAGTAATGTGTTTAGCTTAGTAGGGATTTCTGTTGAGGTCTCTTATAAATAAATGGAACAATATCCATATCGTCGACAAGTCTTTTTATTCGACTCTCTCTTAACTTAAGTTAACTTAGCCAACCGTAACGTAACTAACTTAATTTTATATGACCAAATATAACTTAACCCGCAGCTGCAGGAGAGTGGCGATAAAATGTTTTGTCCATCATTTTGGTAAATTCTCAACTCAATAATTCTTGCTCACAACCTGTCTTCCTGTGGTTACCACATTGAGACTGTTCCCTGCTATTGCCATCGACGTCAGAAGTGTACAGTGACTATAGGGGATGAGTTTTGGGTAATGTATGGAGAAGAAGAAGAATGAAAAATAAAAAAAAATCTGTATCGGATATTGCGAATTAAAAAACAAATATGTAAGAGTACAGGAATCTCTGATTGTTTTAAGTGATTTGGGGTTACTTTGTTTGAGATCGCTGATATTGACATCTTGTCATATTTCCTTGGTCATTTGCGTTACTTTGTAGCTGGCAGAGATCACATACTTTCATCCACTTTGGTATGCTTGAACGGTCTTTGACAGAACTGCAAGCAACGTGAGAATGAACACCTCGAGCACTCGACTCAATATGGGAGAGAGGTTTATGATAAGGAGTGGATATGATTACAGACATAAATTTAAGGATTCCTTGTTTTCTTGAAAACTTTCGTTCATAATGAAGTCGTTACTACCCCAACTATCTTATCAACATTCATGATTTAATCCTCTCCAATTTATGCAAACATAATGTCAAGTGATATGCTTTTATTTCTCTGTTGCATACAAGGTAAAAAATCGTGTCGTTGTGCAGTGAATATTATGTGATAAGACTTTCCAATTAACCGATCAATTTGTGAAAACTAATATGATAACGAAATGTATGAGTAAACTATACAATACGAAAAATAGCAGAGCTCTGGTACATCATACCACAATGAAAGCTCACCAAAGTAACAAAGGTAAATTATATTAGTGCGCAGACAAAATATGGTAGACAATATGGTAGACAAAATATGGTACTGGTAGGTTATCTCCCCCCCCCCCCCAACCAATTTTGACAGAATATTTTTGTTAAAACTAACGAAAATATCACGACTTAACCTAACCAATTATCAAGGGCGTACAGTTGATCTATTATTAATTATAACAATGTTTGTTTCTGGAATAGTATTTACTCTTTACTAATAGATCAACTGTACGCCCTTGATAATTGGTTAGGTTAAGTCGTGATATTTTCGTTAGTTTTAACGAAAATATTCTGTCAAAATTGGTCGGGGTGAGATAACCTACAAGTACCCAAAATATGAAAAACAATCGGTTAATATACAGAAGGTGGTCAACAAGCCTCAACATAAACTATAGATAAGATACATCATGGCTAGAAGCAATGAGTTTTTGTATCAGGACATGGTTGAAATATAGTAAAGTTTAATTAAGGTATTCATCTAGAACTGCGACACATATGGGAAGGCTTTTTTTTCGCAGCGCAGCTGACGTTGAAGTCACACCAAAACGAGTGAGATTTATCAGGGGCTTCTACAGGTGACCAATAAGGAACCTGACACTTTTTTTTCTATTTTTCAATGAACGTTGATCCTGAGGGTGTTGCGTATCTGTTTTTGGACGTTTTCCAGTTTATGTACCGTTTTCTACAATGTTGGCTTTTATGCAACTTTCTAGTGTTTCTTTGCTTCTGTTAGGCACAGCATAGAGTAAAACAGAAGGTTAGGTTAGGTTACGTTAGGTTAGGTTAGGTTATCAAGAACTTACCTCTCTTAAAAAGTTGTTATAATCGACGGCGGTTGTATGACCAATCAAAAATAAATTATATGAAAAACGGTACACAAACTGGAAAAGGTCCCTGTTTTTAACTGTAGAACACTGTATTCGGACAGTGAAAGGGGATTGCTCGCAAGAATGGGTATGCATGATATTTAGTAGAAGTGACAAGATCCTTAGTGAGCAATAGATTAGAATTCTCAGCATCCTAAATTGCTGCGAATACCATTTAAGTTAAAACTACTGTGTAGAAATACGGACTGCAAAGCATGGTTTCTCGAAATGCTTGATTATCTGTTCTCCATGCCCCAGTACGTCGATTCTACGTGAAATGATTAACGTGAGACTCGTTCCATAACGGAAGAGATCCCTTAAATGTCACAGTATGTGTATCTATACGTCTGTGTTAATCTTTACCTTTTTACGCTGGCGGCTATAAACAGAGGATTCCAACGAGGCACACGTCCATTATAGCCCAATTTATGCAAATAACATTAAGCCTTTCGTTCTTATAAATTGACATTACGTTTGCATTGCCTACAAACCTTGCGCACTGAATGACCTTCACCTGGTGTGTAAGGGCTCTTTACGTTTGCTTTGTGATCATAAATAGTCATTCATGTTCGTTTATCTGAGGAAAATGGGCGATAATTTTATGAACTGATCAATTTAGAAGCCAAAATTTTTTAAGCATTTGCCTTTCACTTTAACCCCATTCTGACTGTCCATTCACGTGACTAAGAGTAAAAGATAATGCATAACGAGCGCCATCTATACGAGACATCTTTCACGATTTACTGACTCTTTCAACGTAAGACACGTTCTGCTGTAACCTGAACTCGGGCGTTTCACGTTAAATCACCTGTTCCAGTAATTTTTTCGCAGCTCATTTTAGTCTGGGATGACTGCACATTTTATGGGTAATGAGAAATAAAAATAATGCAAATACAGCCAGCTTATAATATATATATATATATAATATATACCTGCCGACATCTAAAAATCGATTTCCCACTCTCGATGGGGTGGGCACGACGCTCGAATTTATAGGACCGGATACACGCAACCCATTTACATACACAGATTTTACCCATGATTTTACCCAGTACTGCCTATGATGAAAAGTACTTCTAGCAATACGTTGAGTGAGAACACAGTCTTCATTTACGAACTTCTCACACAGAAAACTAAACCTTCCCGCAACTTTCTATAAACAGAAATATTATCTTCTTTTTGTCTGAAATTACTAAAAAAAAGTGTTTTGAAGCCCATTTCTTCTACGTAAAAAAGTTATGTATCATTAAAAGAAGTTATGCTATCATCTGAAAAGAAGCTTTGATACTCAAAAGAAGGAAAAATTTCCCTAGAAAAGGTGGATAAATAATTAAAAAAATAAACGAGATGAATTTTTTCAGCAACATACAGACAGTGATATTTTTTATGGCATTAATATCCTGCCAATAAAGCTTATTATTGTCATTATCATTATCATTTTCAGTCATACGGTGAAAAATAAAGATTAAAAGAACTTTGAGTTAAAGCCAAGAATTATACTAGAATTGATGGTATACACTCTTGTGCAAATGCCTTAAACCACTTGGCACTTCATCACAGAAATAGTGATAGGAATTTAGTAAAGTAGTTTTATTGATTATAAACCTTTTTTTTTTGTTTTAATTGAAACAAGACCCGAATTACGTGTCATTTAAAGAACGTATCTACAGATAGGATGCAATTATCCCATAAAGCACTGCATCTTAGTCAAATTTTAGGAAAAGGTATTTGAACCCTACCTGGTTTTATGCTGTTGAATATATAAGGAAATTCACAACATGGCAGCTTTTCTGTGACTGCATCACTTCCTATGAAATGGTCTGCTTTGGAACCATATTTCTTGCCTAGAAGTAGAAAAGAAGTATTACTAAAATTTATCGGTAAGAAACCGGACCAAAATTTTACACAGTTACAGTAGACATTGACAAACCAGTACTTGAAAGTTGGCTTTCACAAATTTAGAAAAGAATATTGATGGACTCGTCGAAAAACATGCTCTGGTATAGGTTTCTATGCATACCACCAAAACAAACTACATTCACGTTTGTTCCCCAATCATTTATACCTCACCTGCCATGCAGTTCACTAAAACACTCTGAATCTGTTACGTATTTTTCATCTTGAACAAACACATTACCATTCTGATCTTTCCTATTACCAGTCACCACACCATAGTGACCTTGCGTATTCTGACTTCTTCCATGAATAGCTTTCTATTCACTATCTTTCCTATGTCTTAATCTACTTTCGTTTTACTTCTATTCATTAATCAGTTAACAGTCTTACTGCATTCCTTATATGCCTCATTACACCTTCTTTAATCACTGCTTGGGTGCATTTCTAACACTTTATACCGACTTTCTTCTTCCTTTTTACTTCCTTGCTCACGTCATCATTCTACCGTGTATCATTTTTACTGTTCGATTTCATATCAGATGTTACGATCATTAAGCATACACATTTCTTTTAATCCGCATCAACACCGGGTCTTTCATAGATTAAGTCTTAGAGAAAGCAAATGGCAGCTTATTTTTTATAAAATATTAATCTACTCTGCCTCTGCAGGGCATGGATAACTCGCAGTGGTATTGCCATACACACAGAGAGTCACTGTACTATTATGAATTTCGTACCAAACTCATCATAGTTGGAAGAAACGATTTGATTTCCCAGGTCCACAGAAAGTCATATATATATATATATATATATATATATATACACACAGTGTATATATATATATATATATATATATATATATATATATATTAGGTATAATCCTAAAAACCTGAACGCATAAAAAACAGAGCAAATTGCATTTAATTATCCAATTGCAACACGTTTATTTTTTTTATACATTGACAGTTTTATCTTTTATTTTTAACTTTTTCTATTATTTCTCCTTTGTGTTACGCTAATTTCATTTCGTTAACTAACACGCGACACGATTCGAAGAAAACTATGATTAAAAAAGAAAAAAAATAACAAAAACGAGATATAATTAGAAAGAAATGAACGTTGACATTTAGTCTAATTTTATACAGATAACTTTTTTGTAAATAACTTTAAGTATGAAATAAAACTCACGTTAAAAGCCTATAAATTAAAAAGTTAAAAAGAGTCTTCACTGAGAAATCTCGGAACATGATTTACAACTACTGAAATTAAGAATAAGTTATTGTCGTCAAAAGGAGTCATTTTATTGAAATAAGAAAGTTTTATGAGAATCGATAAATGCATTATGACCTTTTTCATTTTTTTTTTACTTTTAAAATAAAATAGATTTATAAAATACTCGTGTAAGCATACGTGCGTACAAAATTTATACATACTGAAATTGAAAGTGAACATATTTTAGAACATACTGAAAACACACACACACACACACACACACACACACACACACACACACACATACATATATATATATATATATATATATATATATATATATATATATACACACTGTAAGTGGCCAGGCATGCTTTTTTGAGGCGAGGCAAGGCAATGAGCTTGACTTTCATGCGATTAGGGATCGATGCACGAAATTTCTACAAAGTTATATATATATATATATATAATATATATATATATTTTATCATCAAAACCCATTCTATGCCCGAACTTATATACCAGGGACCTCAGCCTTTCCGCTTTGACCACCTGCAGTAGTCCTTCACTGAGAAGGGTACCAAAAAGTAAGGTGCGGGGTATTTTATTAAAATAACTATAAATTTAACCTAGTATGAAGATAGTAACTACCTCTACTATTTGTAAATAACTATTTTAACTCTATTTTTTAAAATATTTTCACTTTTATTCCTTCATTCTTTTCACTACAGTCATTTCTATTTTGTCCATTTCATTCGTTTTTGTATTCCATATTCATTAATCATTTCTGTTTTGCCCATTTCATTTGTTTTTGTATTCCATATTCATTTGTTATTCAATTTTAGCACTTTTAAAACTGCTGTTGTTCGTTCGACGTCAATGACCTCTTCGTCACAATGCCAGAGGGACTCACCCCAATCAATCAATCAGAACCGCCCAAAGCTAAAAGAACGTAAATAACTTTTTTCAATTTTTACTTGTTTGTTAATTTGTTAACGCATGAAGTTAATGGATTTGTTTGCAGAGGCAAACATACATTGTATTTTAAGAGTGTATATATATATATATATATATATATATATAATATATATAGAGAGGAGAGAGAGAGAGAAGAGAGAGAGAGAGAGAGGAGGAGAGAGAGAGAGAGAGAGGACGATTTAAAATAATGTAGACACATTTTGAAATTATTTAGTTTGGGTTGTGATCGCACTTAATAAGCAGAAACGTTACTTTGTATATAAGTAAGCATGTAAAAACAACATTTAGTAATCTTTTTACGTTAAGTGTTCAAAATGTCCACTATATACATAAAAAACATGCGGCGCGACGTCCTAAAACATATCGGCACACGATAGTGTTCATATTAATTGAGATTTTGTGTACCTCCTGAGCAATCGCTTCCTGTAAGTGTTGCACATTTTGAGGTTTAGTACCATACACTTTGATCTTCAGATACCCTCCACAGATAGAAGTCTAGAGGTGTAAGATCAGGTGACCTTGGAGGATATTCAGTAGCTGTTCTACGACGACCTAACCACAACCCAGGAAACACTTTATCAAGAAAAGCCGCATGTTTGCGTGTAAATGATGGACATTTTGAACATTAAACATAAAATTATTATTAACTGTTGTTTTTTACATGCTTATTTATGGACATAGTAAGGTTTTTGATTATTAAGTGGAATTAGTATACAAAATAAATAATTTCAAAATTATTTTGAATAGCCTTGTGTGTGTGTGTATATATATTATATATACCGGGTGTCCGACCACGGGTCGCTACATAATCTGGGCGCCGAGGACGGTCTCCCATCCAACTACTACCAAGACCCAATGTCGCTTAACTTCGCTGATGTCCGGGAAGCGGTGTTACGACATCGGCCACGACGTAGCCCATATATATACATATATATATATATATCGCAGACACGATACGGCTGCTAAATGTCATCCAACGCATGCAGTTGACACAGCTGAAAACCCCCGAGCCAAACCGCTTCCGGGCAAGAAGCTACCAGAACAGGTAGGCGGAAACGGATCTCTCTCGGAAGACCATAGGGCAACGAAACAAGCGAAACCGAAGGAAAACGAACTTGAAATGCACAAGGGGCAACGAAAAACAAAGAACATAATTATTGTCCAGGCTAATATTCAAGGAATAAGACCAAACCAATCACTCAACAAAGTTTCTTACCTGAAAGGATTTATGGACGAAATAAGGGCGGACATCGCATGCCTCACAGAAACTCATCTTAAGGATTGCCAAGGAAATTGTGAAAACTGCGAACATTGTATTGATAAGAAAGAGATAAATATAGAGGTTCAACTTACTAAGAGCGAATAGAACAACGAGACGTAAAGGTGGCTGTGCTATATATGTACATGAAGGTCATATGACAGAGACGATAATAAGTAAATCAAACAGCTTTGTGGAACTCCAAGCAGTGAAAATAGAAAAACTAAACGTGATACTGATAGTCATCTATAGACCTTCAAACACTCCAACCGAAAATTTTCGGAGGCCATTCATGATATCAGAAAGCTAATAAAGGCCATAAACCCTCCATCCCCCGATATAATGATCTACGGAGACTTTAACTTCCCACTTATAAAATACAAAAAGGTGGATAGGAATATATATATATATATATATATATATATATATATATATAATACCAGGACAAGGGGGGGGCACAAGAGAAGACCAGGAGCAAGCAAAAAGGTTGATGGCTCTCAAAAATGAGTTTATGCTGACACAAGAGATAACAGAAAATACCAGAAAAAACTGCCAAGATCTGGTATTCACAAATAACACGAACTTGATTGCTGATATAAAAATAACCCCAACCATTATCTCAGACCACAACTTATCGAGATATCAACAAATATGACGACAACATTAAAAGACAATACACATATTGAGGAGAGAAGCAAATTTGGAGCCTTTAACTTAAACTCCAAGACTATAAATTGGGAGGCAATCAGACCGCACATGGCCCAAATAGAGTGGAGAACAGTTTTAGAGAATAAAACAACTGACGAAATGCTAACAACCTTGGAAGAAAAGACGCTGAGAATTTTAGAAAAACATGCTCCGAAATCACAGCCAAAAGGAAAGAGTTGCTAGAGAGGCAAAAGAGAAGAATATTCCGCAAAAGAAAGAGAGTGGAGGCGAAGTTAGCCAACTGCGGAGATAATGCCAGGAAAGTAATACAAGAAAAACTGGAGGTATCGATAGGGAAATACAAGCCCTGATTAAGGACCATACAGAGAAGGAAGAGGAAAAGGCGGTAGAAGCAATAAAGGAAAATCCAAAATACTTCTATAACTATGCGAAAAGGAAAACAAAAACGTGCGCCGCTATTGGACCGTTAAGGAAGAGAAATAATGAACTAACCGACGATCCAACAGAAATATCTGAAACATTATGAGCCCAGTATGAATCAGTTTTTAGTATCACAAAAAGTGACCAAGCGATCCCTGACATAAATGCATTCTTTGAAGAGACATTGCAAGGAGAGTGTAAACAGAACTTTGATTTTACCCCAAAAGATGTAGCGAGAGCTCTAGGACAAATAAAACCACATTCAGCTGCAGGTCCGGACAATTGGAACGCATTATTGATTAAAAACTGCAAAAATGAAATAGCTACACCTTTATACTGGATATGGAGAAGATCCATAGACACTGGGGAAATACCGAGCATCTTGAAAAGAGCGAACATTGTCCCTATATATAAAGGAAGGAATAGATCTCAAGCAAAGAACTATAGACCAGTGTCAGTGACGTTCCACCTCACCAAAGCATTTGAAAGAATAGTTAGAGAGAAAATTTACGATTTCTTGGAGACACTGGAAAGATTCAACGAAAATCAGCACGGATTCCGATCAGGTAGATCATGCCTGTCACAACTAACAGAACACTACAACAATATCCTAAATGCACTGGAAGGCAATGACAACTACGATGTCATATACACGGACTTTGCTAAAGCTTTCGACAAATGTGATCACGGTATAATAGCACATAAAATTAAATATATGGAAATAACAGGCAAAGTGGGAAAATGGATCTACAACTTCCTCAGAGAACGTCGACAGGTCGTCAAAATTCAAGGTATATCATCATCAGAATCGGAAGTATGCAGCTCAGTACCACAAGGTACAGTATTGGCCCCACTCCTGTTCATTATCATGCTAACAGACATATACAGCGAAGTAAACAGCAACAGTATAGTAACATCCTTTGCAGACGATACAAAGCTCAGCAGAAAAATCAGCGATGTAAATAAAGTGGAGGTCTTGCAGAGGAACACGAACAAAATATACAAATGGTCAGAAGACAACAACATGACATTTAACACAGAGAAATTTCAGCTCTTGAGATATGGTAGAAAAGAGGAACTTAAACAGACTGCATATTATGCTCCAGATAGACAAGAAGTTCAGAGAAGCATGAAAGCGATCGATCTAGGGGTAATAATGACCGATGATGCGAAATTCGAAACACAAAATCAGATAGCGATAAACAAAGCAAAATGAGTCGCGGGACAGGTACTAAGAACGTTCAAAAGAAGGGACAAGACAGTAATGATTCCCCTGCTAAAAACACTGATTATACCAAAACTTAAATACTGCTCAGTCTTGACGTCCCCATATAAAAAGGAAGAAACTAATAGACTGGAAGAAACTCAGAGGCATTTCACAGCAAAGATTGATGGCTGCAAAGAGCTGAACTACTGGGAAAGACTACGTAAACTAAATTTGTACTCCCTGGAAAGAAGAAGAGAGGTACACCATAATCTACATATGGAAAATGATCGAAAAACTGGTACCAAACCTAAAACTAAACCCAATTATCATTCAAACAACGCTGGAAAATAAGAAAGGTAGGATGTGTAGTGTTCCCAAATTAAAGGCCCGACAAGGGACCTCCTCAACACTGAAGGAAAATAGCTTGGTTGTCAGGGGGCCAAGAATTTTTAACCAGCTTCCAAAGGACCTCAGAAACATTACAGGGATCAAAGTTGAAGTCTTCAAGAGAAGACTAGATGCCTGACTCAGGAAGGCACCAGATGAGCCGGGTGTACCTGGGTATGTACGGTGGAGAGCGCAAGAAAGCAACTCGCTCCTCCACCAAGCCAGACCTAGAGGCGGGACCACCAGCTTGACCTTCGTGTGAAGAGAACCAACGTACGAAACAGCAACAAGGTAACGAAGTATACAGGGTGAAGCAAAAGTCGGGCACTATACGGTAAATTACAGTAAAACGCTAAAGTCACGCACCACAGTATTCGAAATAATGACCATTAAGTTGAAAACAATGTACAGCAAATCGGAAAGTATTTTCAAATTATGGTCACCAGTTCGAATGCTGAATGTAATTTATTCTATGTGCGCGACTTTTCCGCCACCCTGTATATATATTATATATATTATATATATATATATATAATATATATATATATATATATTTGTAAATAATCGGATAAAACCAGTACTTTTTTCATATAATATGTTGTTAAAAAGCTCTTGAAATTAGTTTAGATAACTGAATGTTGTCCCTAATATTTTTAAATTATTTAACTTACATTTGTTACATGCCATCGTATATACTGTATTCAATATACTCTATGCCACACTGCTTTATGGGTAAGTGTATCCCTACTGTTGGAATTGATGGTATGCTATTTATATTTCACTAAATCATTTTTTTTAAGGAAACTTTCTATAATTAAACACAGATCAGTTATTAACATGTCACTTATCGTGTGTTACCATTCTTGAGATCTAATTCTCTCTCTCTCTCTCTCTCTCTCTCTCTCTCTCTCTCTCTCTCTCTCTCTGTATATATATATATATGTTAAACACAGACCGTGCATGGAACAAGGAACTCTTCTGGGAAAATTAAATCCACTATAGTCCGAATAAGTAATGGTAAATGACAAATACCATAGTTTTTTCTTTTTCATGATGCTAGCCCGACGTGGGCAACGGTCTCTCGCAAAGAGGTCCCATAAATGTGTTTAACATATAAGTTTCTCAGGGGACCATTCTGAGTTTGTGTGTATATATATATATATATATATATATATATATATACACGTTCTAAGGATTATGCTAACTTAGTTATATGTTTTATCCATTTTTAATATTCTTTCTGAACGGGAACCTGCAGTCTAATGTGTAATCTAAGGCAGCGGTTCTCAAACTGTGGTACGCGGGCTACTATTAAGTGGTACACCAAAACTAAGAGACTGAACCACGCCTAGTACTGAAGGCTACAATTGATTGTTTTGAAGCTAATTTCATCAGTTATTTTATTCATGAACAAAATAATTTTCATAATTATTTCAAAAAATATTTTGTTTTTATTTTTTAATAATACAATTTTTGTTATCATTAATAATAATAATATTGCTGATTTTGTTGTTAAAAAGAAAATGTTTTAGTTTTGTAATATTTGAGTTTTTGTAATCTATGGCTTTATTATTTTCTTGAAAACATAATTTTTTCCTATATTGAATATGTATATTGTATATCTTTTAATTTTTATTTAATTACCATTATTTATAAATTTACTATTCTATCAATTGTAGTTGGGGTATCCCGTGATTGGGGTATCCCTATTTTATTAATTCAGCTATTTGGTTAAACTCGTAATTATGCATCCTTATGTATAGCTGCAGAAAGAAATTCACGGAATTAAAGAAAAGGTAACACAGTTCAAGAAATAGCCTTATGTTAACGTGCTCATTTTTTATGATTAGTTACCAAGGTTATCAAATACACTGTTTTTCAGAGACAAGACCTTTTCCACAGGCAAGAAAGGGAATGTAAATATAGAATTTATTTGTAATTTATATTTTAAATGTACCAGAGAAGTAAAGCCGCAAATGCGTTTTAACCTTCTTAATGTGACGTTTTACTCCGCAACCACCAACCCCAAACCTCAGTCTCTCGCCTCCAGAAGTCAATGTTCGATGGAAAAAAAAATGCATTTATTATCTAAAGTTGTAAAGTGTTCATATGAACCGTTATACAAATATTCTTTACAGCAGAACATGGATCATAAATCAGGGGCGCCCCACAGGCGGACGCACAGACGCACGTGCGTCCACCATATTTTAATTTCTAGAAAAGATGGAGACCAAATTTTTATTTCTTAGAAAACCTGTGGGATAGGAGCACAGATGGCCTAGTTATTTTACTTATTTATTGCGCTGCATCCCCCAGAATCTCAACCTAAAAAAAATCGTGCGTCCAATTTTTTAAAGGCTGCGGGCGCCCCTGGATCATAGTATCCGTTAGCATTATTATACTCTTTAGTTTAAAGAATTAAACATGACGAAATACGGCCTCTTTAAAATATGGCAACAACGCTTTGGAGACTAACATTTTAAAGTTTCTTTTCGATACCGCTGTTGTAAAGATATGAAAAAACATTAATGTCATCCCACTTAAATTTAATTTCTTCCCCTGTTCTCCGCTCAATGAGCAATTCAGAGAGCATAAAGTTTAAAACAGTTTCGTTAAAGTGCAAAATATTTCGATATTTATTTCCAGTCAGTTTGACATCTCGTTGATCATTACTCTTTGAAAATACAATGATCGAAGTTAATCCAAGACCATTAATAAATAATTTATATTTTTCTTCCTTTCTTCCTTAATTTTTTTTATTAATTCAAAATGCAATATAGAAAATTACAATGCAATATAGAAATGCACAATGCAATATAGAAATGCCTAATGCAATATAGAAATGCCTAATGCAATATAGAAATGTCTAATGCAATATAAAAATGCATAATGCAATATAAAAATGCATAATGCAATGTGAAAATGCATAATGCAACATAGAAACTAAAATTTATAAAGTAACGAATTTTATTGAAATAACTGACAATTGCGTTTACATCTTTTTCAGCTGAGATAAAAGTATTTACTGTATAAAACGCGACCGTAAGAGATAGAGTTACAATTCCAAATAATAACTTTATGAGAAAGAAGTTTTGGAAAGGGAAGAGTAGCAAGAAACTCCATAATATGATACGTACTGAACATATTTGGGCCAATATTCTTAACATATTCTTAATCTTATTCTATTTTAAACAGACCAAATTAAAAAAATGTAATCACAAGATTCAAAATGTGGAACCCCATCCAAACTGTCCCAAAGAGGGGAAAAAAATCGGCTGTAGACATTTGCTGCAGTAACAGAACTCCTGTATCTCTTAATGTTTACAAGGACAGGAGAAAAAATTCAATATAGAAATGGTCGTATGATATTTTTTGGGTATGAATAAATAATCTGTTACTGAGATAAGTGTTTTCCTATACCCACTACCATTTTACAATGACTGACTAATTAAGGGAATTTGTATACAGAGGAGAGAAACATTTGAATAAAAACTTTGTCTGGTGTGCACACGTATATATATATATATATATATAATATATATATATATATATATATATATATATATATATAAAACTCGTAACCTCGTAGCAGTTCCGTGCGTTGGTCTCTTTTCATACGAAGGTCAAACTGGTAGCTTATATATATATATATATATATATATATATATATATATATATATATATATATATATATATATATTATATATATATGATGAATTTCACAATTAAACACTTGTAACAAATAAGCAATGAACACGTACAAGAAAAATAACAAGGAATTCTAAGGCAAAAGTACATCTCGTCAGGGAATAAAAAGAAAAGGCAAGAAGTCAGAAATATATATCTTTGTACAGCTTAGACAAAATAATTAGGAGATAAGAGTTACGAGATAAACTATTAAGAATAAAGACACAACTGAAAGGAATATTTTTGAATATGCACTCATGCTACTTCATAAATATTTCCAATAACAGTTTGGGAACGTATAAATTGGACCACATCTTGTTCAAATGCCTTTTTCCTTTAATTAGTACTTGTTAATCTTTTTTTTTTTTTGTTAATTTCCCCTCACTATTTTGTTTACGCTGTAAAAGATATATATTTTGGCTTCTTGCCTTTTCCCTCCACTCAAAATAAAACTTCTAAATTTAGAACTTATAACTTCTTTGTGAGGGTAGATTCTAGGGGAAGTTTTTCCTTCTTTTGGGTAGCAAAGCTTTTTGCCAGATGATAAAATAACTTCTTTTAATGATACATAACTTCTTTAGATAGAAGAAATGGTCTTCAAAACGTTTTTGAGTGATTTAAGACAATAGAAGATTATATTTCTATGGATAGAAAGTTGCAGGAAGGCTTTGTTTTTTATGTTCATTCCCTGACGAGGTGTACTGTTGAATACGCGAAAGTACTTGCAATCACATTTCAGTTTTCTGAGATTATCCATGCAAAGGTTTGGGCACCTTTACTAAGTTCTTGTAAATATTTGAACTATGATGGATTCCTAAAAATATAAATGCTCAGCCACGAGTCTATTGTCATATACTGTATTTATATATATGAAAATAATGATTAAAGGAAATTCGACAGTACATACAAATGGATAATGATGCTTGTTTCTGAAGGCTGCAACATAAAAATTAGGCAACCTTCAAATCAGCAACTCATAAAACTTGAATGCACAAGTGCTTGCTTGCAGTATGTAGTCATAATGAAAATTTAATTGTATACAGTTTCATGCAAAATTCAGATTTGAGAACACGTCTTTCGTAATTATAAGTACCTATTAATATGTACCTATTGTATTTCAGTCGTAAAACCATTGATTTCTTAATCAATATCAAACCAACCAATCTAAAGCAGAAGTCTGTCGACGAGCGCAGGTCTGAGAAGACTACAATAAAATTTCTAAGCACCTCGGCTACCTGTCATTACGAACCTAATTGGAATAATTTTGTTATTGTTGCATCCTTTTAAAGATCAGGAATGCCAACAAAAATTCACACTAGAGCTGTGAGGAAGATTGTCCGGGATATTGACAAGAATCCCCAATTTCCTGCCAAGGACCTCCAGTCGTCACTTGAAACAGCAGGTGCCTCTGCTCAAATCTCAACGGTCCAAAGAATACTTCACAAGAACTGTCTTTTGCGTCCTCATCACAAAGCTTCACTTCTGTCACATTTATGCCAAGAAACACCTCAAGAGTCCTGGAACAAGATTCTCTCTCCTGATAAGACAAGAATCGAACTTTTCATCACAGTCAAACGAGGTTTGTTTGAAGGAGGAAAATAAAGCATTTGATGAAAAGAACATCATCCCAGCAGTGAAACACGGTAGTAGTCCAATCATACTTTGGGACTGTGTGTCATTCACTGGTACGCCGTAGTACGGGCAAGTTTGTTCAAACTGACAGAGCAATGAGTTCAGCAAAATATGAGCAGTTTTTGAATGGAAACTTATGCCCTGCGTTAGGAATTTGAAGATATTCGGGCTGGAATCTGAAGCATACATCAAAAAGTATACTAAAAGGGTTGGAACAGAAGAAAATGAAAGTTCTGAAATGGCATTTATAGTTTCCGGACAAAAGTATTATCGAACATCTTTCGGAAGATTTGAAGCGAGCGGTCCATACAAAAAATCTGAAGAATCTTATTGAGTTGGAGGTAGGTACAATGTTGCAGAAAACGTCTGTTTGATGTAGTCGCGGCAAAAGGAGGTTCCAACGGGTGCTGATTTAAAGGATACGTAAACGTTTGTGTCGTAGTTTTGAAAAATAAAACATCTATTGCCAGCTGTTGCCATATATATATATATATATATATATATATATATATATATATATATATATATATATATATATATATATATATATATATATTACCCATCATAATTCCAAGTCCAGTTTTTTTTTCGTGCATCTAAGACATGGAACAAACCAACCGAATATAAGGTACTTTACATATAGTATATACTTATATGTTGAGCGAAAACTTTTTTATACACCACACAAATAGTGGTGCAGACTATAGTTTGAGTTTGTAAGTTTCGTAGGATGCTTGCATTTCTATATATAATTTATTATTCTCACTTTATTGTTTTAATACTGATACGAGGCCACATGTACTAAGACTTCTAAGATGTCCAACAATCTTTTCCACTAAGAAGTGACCAGATAATTAACATGCAAATTGAGAACCTAAGTACTCACTCTATGTACACAAGGCTACAGCTAAAGGGAAATTGCAGTGAAGCTCGGAATATCCAAAGGAACAGTTCAAAAGATCCTATAGTGGTTGCAGAAAAATAGTTTGGCTACTTGTAGCAGACAAAGTCGGCCAAAAATAATTGCTGTAGGACAGGATTGTGTTAATCAAAGACTCTTCTTAGCAAATCACTTTGAGACAACTCCGGAAATATATATATGCAGCCATTCAGGAGGACCAAAAATTAATGTTAAAAAAAAAAGTTCCAAGAATGTGGGCTGCAAAGAAAAGTTGGTGTCAAAAAATCGAATAGGATGTGCAGTAAATAAGAAAAGGAGGTTTGAGTTTGCAAAGAAGCATCAAAACTGGCGTGGCGAATATAAGATTTTTGTGGAGGGATGAGACCAAAGGTGAACTTTTTGGAGATGAAAAGCGTAGGTTTATGAGACGATGTAGCCATTAAAAGTTTCAAGCTGACTGTAGACTATAAAATTGTAAACATGGTGTTGGTTCTGTTATACGGTTGCTTCAGTTCAAGGGGAGGGTGTGCCCTCGTAAAAATTGTTGTAATATGAATAAGACGTCCTGGAATGAATATCTGGTTTAGATGCACTGCCGAATGATGTTCGTTTACTTGAGATTAACTTCCAGCAAGACAACGACGCAAAACATACAATACTGTAATGCACAACTAGGCTTACTTGGAGAGGCATGGAGCAGATTCTGAGGATCCAAGTGCTGAAGTTTCCACCACAAGGTCCTGATCTAAACTCCATCGGAGATTTATGGAAAAAACTAAAACAGAATGTCTCAAAAGTAAAGCCAACAAGCCGAAAGGACATCTGGCGAATTGTAAATTCAATATGGCAAGCGATTCCTACGGAAAGACTACAGGTTGTGGTTGATTGGATGCTTTCGAGATGTGAAGCTATCATTCGTGCTCGAAGGGATCACTCTAAATCAGTGGTTCTTAACCCCTGGGTCACGACCGAAAATTGGGTTGCCAAGCCATTTTGATTGGGTCATTAAATTGTAGGCTGACCATATTTCCTTGAGACAAAAACGGGACATTGGGATGGCAAAAAAGGGACGGGGGTTATGTAATATTCTGTATTCATGAAAAAGTAAGTACATAAACCGGGACAAAATTGACATTTTTATTAAAACGACGGGACGGCCAGGAAATATAAAAAAAACGGTACTGTCCCGTTCAAAACGGTACGCATGGTCAGCCTATTAAATTGTCATTTATCATTTATTTATGTTATCCTTAATCATTTTACAATTAATTATTTATTTTATTATCTATTACAAGTGAACTGTTTGAAGACATGTGTCGCCGAGCTAGCCCCGCGAACAGAATTTGGGTCGCAGCCTAAAAAGGTTAAGAACCACTGCTCTAAATACTGAATATTGCCCTCTCTTTGTATGTTAGTAATCATTTGCTGTATTTAATTATACTGGGCGCTGTATCCTATAATCTAAATTATGTATTAAACCAGAAATGCAGTTATATTTTTTTGTTTGCGTTTTTGTTCAGTTTCAGACTTATGAGCGGTTATATATATATAAAATTTTATATATATATATATATATATATATTGGTGTCCCAAAAATAGTCCCTATTTTTATTTGCCCGTTATTTTGTAATAAATGTATATTTTATTATTGGAGTTTTCTTCTCACATAGGTAACATATTGGAGTTTTTATTTCGTATATACCTTTATGCATATACCTATACATTTTTAACCTTTCATTACTTAATAACTAATAAACTTTGTATATTAAAACCGTTCTTTCACCATTTTATACTAAAAGCAATAACGATACCGCTACCAATAGACTATAGCCTAGTAAGGCCATAGAAAGCCTTACTAGGCTATAGTCTTTAAGGAAAGCCACAGTAAGTCTTGACTAAACCTCATTAAGAACCTAGTCTACATGGAACAGTATAGCTGAACCCCCAAACAGTGATGCCGCGTTCGCAGCTGGAACAGAAAATTCTGTGTCGCAAGTGCAGAGGAACTTTTGCAGAGAATATGGAAACAGAAATCCACCCGATAGAAAGACAATATCACCAATTGTTAGAAAATTTCAAACAAAAGGAAATGTAAGCAATCAATATAAGGGTAATAACGGAAGGTGACAATCCACAAGAACTGTGCAACACGTAAATATGGTTTATGAAATTATTGAGCGCAGTCTGCAGAAGTCAATTTGACGTTTGTCAGCAGAAGTATTTCATGAACATCTGTGCATCGTATACTTCGTGCCGAATTAAACCATTTTTTCCTACAGAACTCATTCATAAGCTTCCCTGACTAATGTTTAAAAACAAAAACGAATGGAATTCGCAACATGGATGTTAGCAAAGCTAGAAAAAGATCCTAAGTTTTTGAAATGCATTCACTTCACAGACGAGTGTTATGTCTAGGGAGATTAATAAGCAAAACTTTCGTTATTGGGGAAGTCATGCTGGTGCTCCAACAGAGTTTCCACGTAGTGTTGTTAAACTCAACATTTGGGTCGCTGTTGGGTGGTATGCTGTAGGAGGTCCTAACTTCTTTGCGAATGAAACTGGAAAGCAGTAAGGTAACGCAAAATTCATATCGTCAGATGCTACAAGATGTGTACTTACCACAGCTAATTAGTTTATCCCGTAAAAGAAATAACTGCATTACCTCAGATTCACAGTGGTTTCAGCAGGATGGAGGCCCCCCCCCCCACACACACGCTGCTTGTAAAACTCTCCAATTTTTGAGGAAGCATTTTCTGGGCGAGTAATCTCCTGCATGAGTCAGTGGAATGGCCCCCATATTCACCTGACCTTACACTTCCTGACTTTTTTTGTGGGGTTACATAAAAGACAGGATCTATTCTACCAAGCTTAAGACACTTGAAGACCTAAAGAGAAAAGTCTATGAAGTAATGAACAACATCCCAGCTGAACTATTTCCAAACCTTTTGCCAAATATTTGCAAGGTTGAATATTGTGTTAGAAAAAACTGGCGATTACACTGAGCATGTTGTTTAATTAAGGTTATAAACTTTTATGTTTTACGTATGTATTGCGTTTGTCCTTGTGTCTAGATTCCATTTATTTTTAGCTTAGAACATTTATTTAGAAATAGGGACATTTTCTGGAAATTATATATATATATATATATATATATATATATATATATATATATATATATATATATATAGTGCCCCGAAAAGTATCCGATCACCCTTGAAATTTGTATTTTTTACATAAAAAACAATGTTTAAATGTATACTAACCTTATATTAGTATTTTGTCATCTGTCCTTTGGTTTGGATGACTTGTTCTAGACGTTTTGGCATGGATTTAATCAAGTTTTGACAAACTTCCACTGATATTTCCTTGCACCATACCTTTTTGATGGCCTCTTGTAATTTTTCGACTGAGCCAGTGTCGTGGCATTCAACCTTATTTTTTATTATTAGCCACAGATTTTCTATCGGATTGAGATCTGGACTATTACCAGGCCAATCCAAAATATCAAATTTATTGTCAGTAATCCATTTTGTCACTATTTTGGCCCTGTGACATGGTGCACCATCATGCATGTATGTTTTTGTCCTTTGGATTGCCATTGCCATTGGAAGTTTATCCTGTAGCATTGCTAAATACCGTGCACCATTCATAGTTGTGTTCTTCGGAAGAAAATATAAGTTTCCACGCCCATAGTAACCGAAACAACCCCAAACCATCACACTTGGAGGGTGTTTCATTGTCTTTAGGGTGTATTTAGGGTCCATCCTATTTGAGCCAATAGGCCGGCGAACCTTTTTGGACAACTTCTGAATGTCAAAAATGTCGACTCATCGCTAAATAAAACCTTCTTCCAGTCATCAACAGTCCAATGAATGTATTTTTTACAAAATGCGACACGTTTTTTACGCATTTTTTCATTAATGAACGGTTTCTTAGCAGCATGGCGAGATGGTAATCCGAGTTCTTTTTGGAGCCGCTCCTGGATAGTTCGTTCAGAAACACCAGATAACAAATTATTCATATTAAATTTTATTTCTTTCGCAGTTATTGTTGGGTTTTTCAATACTAAACGTTTCATAAGTTTGTCTGTTCGCGAATTTGTTTTTCTCGGTCTGCCAGATCGTTTTTTAGGGACTGGCGTGGTTAGGCCACCATTGTTCTTAGCCCGTGAAACCCATAAATTAACGGTACTTTGGGATATGTTTAATTCCTTAGCTATCTGTCTCTGTGATTTCCCACATGCATGCAAAGCAACAATAGCACCTCGACAATCACTCTTAAGTTGTTTTTTAGCACACATTATATAAATTTTATTTACACCACTTTCTGTAAAAAAAAAAAAAAATCAAGAAATTTACACAAACAGTGAAATCTGACAAATTTGAGACACAGCCACCCGCAACGAAGGCTACCAGAACACTAATTTGAGAATGCGTTGGATAGCTCTCATATCAGCGAGCAACCTCAAAGTTACCAGATGTCGCTAGAACAAATAGAAAGTGAATTACGTGTCTCTGAATATCAAGGGAAAATATTGTATTTTCTTGAGTGATCGGATACTTTTCGCGGGCACTGTATATATAATATATATATATATATATATATATATATATATATATATGGTACTTGTGGGTTATCTGTCGCCACTTTTTAATTTAATTTTCCAACTTTTTCACAAATACAGATGTGTGTTATCATGTTGTCATTTTTACAAAAATGTTTTTACGCCTCGTGAACAGGCTCTTATCGATCTCAACCACTATTCCTTCTAACCTAACCTAACCTAATCTAACCTAACCTCACACTAACCTAACCTCACACTAACCTAACCACACACCTAACCTAACCTAACTAAAAAATAAATGACCCCTTAGGTTAGATTAGGTTAGGTTAGGTTAGGTTAGGTTAGAAGGAATAGTGGTTGAGATCGATGAGAGCCTGTTCACGAGGCGTAAAAACATTTTTGTAAAAATGGCAACATGATAACACATCTGTATTTGTGAAAAAGTTGGAAAATTAAATTAAAAAGTGGCGACAGATAACCCACAAGTACCATATATATATATATATATATTATTATATATATGTATATATATGGATCAAGTAAAGATAAGCACCCCCAGCCTTCTTTAATTAGCCTGATAAGGCTAACTAACGAAAATATCACGACCTAACCTAACCAATCGTCAAGGGCGTACAGTTGACTTAACGACTGGTTAGGTTAGGTCGTGATATTCGTTAGTTAGCATTATAAGGCTAATTAAAGAAGGCTGGGGTGCTTATATTTACTTGATCCATATATATATATATATATATACACACACATATTAAGAGAAAATCGCAATAAACCCGGGAACTTAGTACTTTGTTTGAAGTTGCAAGTAACCACAATTCATCCAATACTGTTCGTATTTGTTACACGAAGAAATTGATAATTAAAATTAAACAATATTGGGTGGGTGACCGTCCTCTGCATGACAATTATGTAGCCCTCCGTAGTTCGGATTTAACTTAAACCTGTAAGTCCCCTTCGTCATATGACCCTAGCTGTTTGTACAGAGGGTAATTCATGCAATTAACAACAATAACAAGCCATATGGATTGTTTTATTTCCATGTTTAGTTTTGAAAAAAAGTTCGCCTAAAAACATAAAATTTCTTAACAGTCTAAAAATTAACTAAAAGCTAATAATTAAGTTGGTACTTGTAGGTTATCTCCTCCCCCCCCACCAATTTTGACAGAATATTTTCGTTAAAACTAACGAAAATATCACGACTTAACCTAACCAATTATCAAGGGCGTACAGTTGATCTATTATTAATTATAACATTGTTTGTTTAATTGGTTAGGTTAAGTCGTGATATTTTCGTTAGTTTTAACGAAAATATTCTGTCAAAATTGGTGGTGGGGGGGGGGCTAGATAACCTACACGTACCATTAAGTTTTATTTTTGAAATTTTATTAGTCACCAAAAAATAATAAAATATCCAAAGAAAAACAGAATATTATCACCAATTAGTAATTTTTTATGCTTTACGGAAATTTTGTTTGTAACCGAATCTTTATTCGCAACTTTAAATCAAGCTAAACATCTATCTAACTGTTATACCCCCAATTATTCTTAATTTCTATAATCCAGAAAGTATTTTTAGTCTGTGTTCAAAAGATCTCGGGGGTGGGGGGGAACCTTTCCTTTATAATGGAATCCCAATATGTCCGATGCTCGTAACATTTTATTACTTATAGCTACTCGCAGAACGTTATATCAACCGCATATAGCCATATACTGTATACAGTATATATAAATCTAACTCCCATGCAGCGCATAAACGCACCTTATTTGAGACTTAGAAATTGCACCTTGCTCACTCTTTGATAGTTTCCGCAAAATATTTATGTTTTTTTTACATCATTATTCATAAATCTGGAGACTGTAATATGAAGCGAGAATATTAAACTACAGTAGAAAACCGCCCAGACCGGCGAGTCGACCGAGTTTGAACATATAATAAGTTTAACGCACTCACACACACTCACATAGCTGTGGTTATCGTATAAAATCGTGATATTTTTATATCTTCAGTTGTGAATAACGACATTTAACTCGATCTAAATAAATTAATTAATTTAACGGAAACTGACTTTCATTATAGCCATTTTCTCATGATATTTTATGATTTTCAAAAAAACTAAATCTGCATCTATGGTGATACCGCTAATGTCGCTACACGAGTGTGTGTCGCGATTGTAGCCAGGAACACACACACACACACACACACACTACAAAAATGTCTCAAACTCTGACATGATACTATTTTCATTAACTAAATGTAAAAACTAGATAGAATTAATGCTAATTCTTAATTTCATATACTTTACTGTTGACCACCCAAACATTAAAATAAAGAAAAAAATCTAAGTAAAAAAATGTGTATTTCCTGAAACTATGTTCACAAAAAATTCGAGACAAAATACAAAATATGCGAGACAAAAATATGTGAGACCAAAAAAAAAAAAAAAAAAAATCTAAATAGCAAAAACGCATAAGTTCTAGAGCAATAACACTATCCTTAAATGTAAAAATTCGAATAGTATATTTTAAAGTTCATATCATTTACTTTTGACCACCAATATTGAAAAAAAAAAAAAGAAGCCGGAGTCGCCAAATCCGAGCTAAAAAGGTTATTTTGCAAAATGTGCGTCACCTTCGAGTTTTAAAATAATTTGCATAGTAGCTATACATTGCATAATTTGGCAGAAAATGCAAAAACTAAAATGGCAGATGAAATATTTAATCGGCTTTACTTAGTAAAAGTTTATGACGACGATAACGACAATGATAAAGACGATGTAAAATTTAACATATATAATTCTCCTCGATCTTTGGTCGGCTCACAAAATAAATATAACCGTTGAGAGATTCTCAAAAGAAACTGCATATAGTACGCCCACGTAAACCTTGTCTTCTGCCCTGACAGTGCTCACCTTGATGGCGTTTGAAATTTTTAAAAGCCTCCATTACATTCAGAATCAATCGTTCATGCTTTCCACATTATTATTATTATTATTCATTCTCTTAAAAGAATAACTTCATAATAGCTATTTACTGTATAGATACAATATATGATTCCTTCTGAAGCTATATTTACACCAGAGTAAGAAAAAGATAAGAGAATGAAATACCATATTCCCTCAGCTGCGTTTACAGTGGTTTAGATCTATGTTACATATATTCAAGAGATTAAGATTGTAATTTTAAGCACAATACTAAAGTGATACAGCTGTGCATAAATTTCATTCTTAGTAGTATGTCCGCATATACTGTATACTGAAGATAATTCATAAATTGTTCCTGAGGATTGGATGAAGTTCTGTATTCACCATATACTCCTTAGTAAGTTTACACTCACATGTAATAATCATTCATTCACTGTTGCCCAACAGTTACCTAGCTTCCCAGAAAAAGTAAAAAATAAAAAAGGATGAGTGGGGGGGGGGGGGGTGAGGGGTGCCAACCCACCAAAAATAAAGTAGAAAATTGAATATAGAATAACCTAACCTAACCTAACCTAACCTACCATATAGAGTATAGTAACCTAACCTATAGAGTATAGCAACCTAACCTATCTTTCATGCACCATTCTTCTCCTGGTATGTATATATATATATATATATATATGTAAAAATATGTGGGGGCTGCCACACACCCAGTTTGTGTGTGTGTGTGTGTGTGTGTGTGTGTGATGCAAACCCACAAGGAAAAAGAAAAAATTATTCCAAGGCCTTTCGTTACCTGACGAGGTGTACTGCTGAATACACGAAAGGCCTTGGTAATTTTTTTCTTTTCCCTTATGGGTTTGCATCATTCGTTTCACGTGTTTAAGTGTGAAATTCATTCCATATATATATGTAACTTACTGTTTCTACACCTCGTCGTAAATGCATTTTGTAGGTGTGGTTTAACCAAGTCGGCATTTTTCGTTTTATCTCTCCGGTCACATCTGTGTAAATACCCGATACCCTGATAATGGGTCAATACACTAAATAAGTAATTGAAATATAATGTAATACATTCTCTCTCTCTCTCTCTCTCTCTAGGGTTGAATAAATTATTATTATTATTATTATTATTATTATTTCCCCTGTTGGGGGTCGGTCAATGGTGAATATTATTATTATTATGATTTTTCTATTTACATCCCCATACCCAAAGGTCAACTACCTCCAGCCCGATGACACACACACACACACACATTCGGATAACCCATTGGCAACACTCGGATACACATGATACAGGCAGCATTGTGGCCTTGTGAGAACTAAAATCCATTTCCATTGGATATAATTTAATAATTATACATTAATCCTGATTATAATTTTCGTATGTTAATCATTATATGATAAACTGAACGGTGATTTAAAAATCAATTAAAAGAAGGCCCATTCCAATACATAGATATACAGATCAATTGAGTGGGAACCTTTTAACCCTTTAAGCCCTGAATTTTTTGTAGGGTTAAGTTATGAATGCGTGTAATTGAAACGTTAGCAATTTGCACCTTTCGTCCTTAAAGGGTTAAACCCATATTGATTCGGAGATGTGCATATCCAATCATATATCTGCTATAGTAAAAGTCTTTCATTAGTTTCGGGAAGCAGGACGTGACAGTAAGAGGCCTGTTATTATTGCTGGATAAAATGTCCCTATATATATTTCTGACAAGGGGTAAGATATATACCCTCATAAACTCTGCAGGAGTAAGTATGGCTGAGAAAAGCAATGAGATATGCAGACTCCCCATATCTTTGGCAGATTTTAAGTGTTCATATATGACTGGTTATCCACCCGTGAGTCAGAACCAGTTTTAACTCTTTAATCAGACTCTTAATTTCAGGAACTGAAGCCCAGGTATTTGCCTTGGAACCTCCCACAGATGTTTCATTGCAGTCCCGTATTAAGATTAATCCTTCCCACATTATTAAGAATATTTGAAGAAGGGTTCTTCCATAGTCTTGCAATTTCCTCTTTCTGTTCACACTATCTTATGACTGCTTTATATTGACCACTACTACGGGGTGTGTTCAAAAAGTTCCCGGACTGATCCCACAAAAACTTTCTGGTAACATTTATTATCTAATTGATGTTGTCCCCTTCAAAGTAGTCTCCTTGTGCAGATATATATACATCGTTCCCAACGGCGTTTCCACTTTTGAAAGCATTCGTGGTAGGCCATATTCCTGACCGCCTTCAGTTTGTTTGTCGCACTTTGAATAATTTCTTCCACACTTTGAAATCTTCGACCTTTCAATGCAAATTTAAATTCTGAGAAAACTAAAAAGTCTGCCGGGGACAGATTTGGAGAATACGGGGGCTGGGGAACGACTACGACGTTGTGCTTCGCCAGGTACTGCTGAATTGACAACGCTGTGTGTGCGGACGCATTGTCATGGTGCAACATCCACGTTCCTGCTTTCCAACTTTCAGGCCGTTTTCTTCTTGCTGCGTCTTGCACGCGCTTCAGTATTTCCAACTAAAACTGTTGGTTAACTGTTTGACCTCTAGGGACGAATTTGTAATGAACGAGTCCGTAGTAATCGAAAAAAACGACCAGCATTGCCTTCACATTCGATCGGACTTGCCGTGCTTTTTCCGGTCTCGGGGACGTCTCGCACTTCCATTGCGATGATTGCTGTTTTGTTTCAACGTCATACCCATACACCCACGTCTCGTCACCCGTAACGATCTTTCTGAGAAAATTTTCATCAAGATTGGAACGTTAAAGAAGGTCTTGAGACAACAACACGTTGCTCTTTCTGCTCGGCAGTCAAGAGTCGTGGCACAAATTTGGCTCACACACGACGCATCCCCAAATTCTCTCTGAGTATCGTATGACATGATCCTATCGAAATGTACAATTCGTCTGCGACTTCCCTGACTGTCAATGCACAGTTCCCTCGATTCATTTCACGAACACAAGCAACAGTGTCATCAGTTCTTGAAGTGGAAGGTCGTCTCACCCTTGCATCGTCCTCCGTCGACGTTCGGCCTTCCTTAAAGCGCTTGTGCCACTCAAAATTGGTTGTCCGACTTGAGGCGTTATTGCCAAATGCTGAGTTCAGCATAACATGGGTTTCAGAAGCAGTCTTTGCCCAGCTTAACGCAAAATTTTATGCACACACACGTTGTTCTTTCAACAGTAGCCATTATTCGAATGCACATAATGCGACAAAACACACGAAATGACTTTACAAAACAGTAAATATCGAGAGAACAAAATACGATATCAACAAGCGGTAACCATCTTTGGACACAGACTGAGTCACACTACAACATGCATCACATGACGCGCATGCGCGTCATGTGATGCGCGCACAGCATAACCAGTTCTGGAACTTTTTGAACACACCTCGTATTCATGTAATCAGTCCTATTCTGGATCTGTCATGAAGGCACCATAAACCACAAGTGACTTTTGATTCTTTCTTCAGAGGCACAGTAACATCATTCCATTTATGATTAGTTTTAGTATGACAGTTGTAAGACTTACTCATGGTCCTTCCAGCTCTCCTTAGCTAATATGGATACTTGACTGTGAGTTTACAGTGAGAATCATTTCATCAAAGATTACTACGGGAAGATGCAAATTTATAAATTATTAAAGATGTTCTGTCTTTATATTCTGTTCTCTGTTGCATGTTAAAATTAGACCAATTGACACAATTAATCTTCCTTACTGAGTTCTTGTTATGTTAGGTATTACATAAGTTGGTGAAATTAATTATCAAATACAAAATATAAATTTTAGGCTATTATGGCCCAGTCTTGGTAGAGAGAGCAGCCATAACATTTTGAGCAAACTCATTTCCCAACAATGTGAAAGTGAGTGCATCCAAAGGATCATCTTTTGTCTGAGGATTAATAGGATAAGTGACCAAATCAACCCAACCCAGGAGCCAGCAAGTAGGAGTGAATTAGAGCCTCACCAGCTGCTTTGAAATGAACATAAAACTTTCAATACGCCATGACATTTTCAGAACTTTCCTTTTTTTCATAGAGGATAAAAGCCATAATAAAACAAGTTAAATTTAGCTAAGATGTATGAGTTTCTCTCAAATATATGACAGAACTATCTAAGCCTCTTGTCTTAATAAAACCCAAAAATTTAGGCGTACAAGAACCCTTTATTAAACTTTAATGCAAATCAAAATTTGGATCTTTTCGGTTTGACGGCCTGTAATATTTTTTAACATTACTTGTTTTTTATTGTCCAATTTTAATCGAGGATTTCAAAAATAACATTCATGTTTTAGAGAAACAAATAGTGAGGCAGTTATATGCAATTTAACAAATTCAAAATATATATTTTTAAACCATATTGGGATCTTTTTGGTTTGACGGCCGGCGGAAAAAAATGAGTCTGGCTACGGGACCATCAAATTCTAAACTCTATCAACTGGTTAGGTTAATTGAATGCCCAGTTAGGTTAACAGAATGCCCAGTTAGGTCAACTGTACGCCCTTGACGATTGGTTAGGTTAAGTCATGATATTTTCGTTAGTTTACTGTCAAAACAAACGAAACTATCATGACTTAACCTAACCAATCGTTATGAGCGCACAGATGACCTAAAACTTTCAGGGATTTTGGAATCTTAAAGTGTATATGATATTCTCTAAACTAAAGTGTATAACTGCCTCACTATTTGTTTCTCTAAAACATGAATGTTATTTTTGAAATCCTCAATTAAAACCAGGGGCGCCGGAAGCAATTTGATGAAATAAACCATCGACATACTTTTATTTACATGTAACATAAGAATAAGATTACTTCAAAATAGTAAATGCGTTGCATTCAGCACCAGATGCACGGCGTTTCATCTGAAAAAACAATACAATTCATCTGTAAAAACAATACAATTCCCACATCTCATGGGGGGCGTATGTATGGTGTAGGGGCGTACACCTTACCCTTAACAACTTTTGGGGGGGCGAGCGCCCACCCTGCGCCCCCCCACTTCCGGCGCCCTTGATTAAAACTAGACAATAAAAAACAAGTAATGTTAAACAATATTACAGGCCGTCAAACCGAAAAGATCCCAAAATTTATGTACATTTTAATCATTTTAGTAATGAATGATGAAAATGGTTAAAAGACCTAAATAATTATTTATTTAGCCTTAATAAAAGCTTTGTTCACCATCTATTTCAAAACATTTGATGTCACAATTTTATTATCTATTAAGTCAGTTTACTCTGGCTTTAATGTTTTTTGGAGCTTCACTAATTTCTTTTCATTATTAAATAAGCTTAAAAGATTCACTTAAATAAGACGAGGAAACTTAACTTCTAGGTTTTTATTCTCAGAACCTCTATAAGAAGTAATGCATGGGTGATTCTTTTAGAAGGATCAACTTTTTGTAACATTTTCTGGCGCTCTGGTTTGAGTTAACCTAAAACTGTAACACCCATGGTTTAGTGAATGATGAACTATTTCCTTTATAACTGAAAAGTACTTTTGAAAAACCTATACACAGTTTTTCCATGTTTTCCGTATAGTGTTAATGCTTTGAGTTAAAAACTCTTCACTGTCTTTTCACTAGTACTGTAACACACTAAGATATGACCCATTTACTGTATTCTCTAAATGTAACTTTTTAATAAAACCAATGAAAATTTAAACTTACAAAAAAAGGGAAGAAAAACCATCACTAAATCTTTGGAAATGTCCGATCACTTTAACATATTGCTTCCCAGGAACCTCTCTTTAACAAATTGCTTCCCAATGTATATCACTTTAACATATTGCTTCCCAGTGTTAATCACTAACATATTGCTTCCCAAAAATGGAAGAAAAACCATCACTAAATCTTTGGAAATGTCCGATCACTTTAACATATTGCTTCCCAGGAACCTCTCTTTAACAAATTGCTTCCCAATGTATATCACTTTAACATATTGCTTCCCAGTGTTAATCACTTTAACATATTGCTTCCCAAAAATGGACATTACACAACCAATTACAGTTACATTACAATAGTTTATAATATTTAGAGATTAGCTAGTCGAGAAAATGTAAATTTATGGACAACTTAACTTATTATGCTTTGCCATATTTTGTGAATGTAAAATATTTGGATCACCTGAAGATCAGGGCCCCCAGCCTTCTTTAATTAGCCTTATAAGGCTAACTAACGAAAATATGACGACCTAACCTAACCAGTCGTTAGGTCACCTGTACGCCCTTGACGATTGGTTAGGTTATGTCGTGATATTTTCGTTAGTTAGCCTAGATTACCAACCTCTTTTTAACATATTACTTCCCAGTGTTAATCACTTTAACATATTGCTTCCCAGAAGGAATCACTGTAACATATTGCTTCCCGAATGCTTTGGGAAGCAATATGTTATAGTGATCCGAAATGTCAAAGCTTTACTAAAAAAATAAACTCCTCCAACTCATACCTGGAAATATTTTTTTTTAGTCTATAATAAGACCTTAGGAAACAGAGACCACCAATAAAAGCAAGTTGTTCTTTGCAACGGGAGATCTTATTAATGATTAACATCTACAATATAGTAACTACAGGGTGTTCGAAAAGTCCCGTCACCCCCTACAAAGTGTACAGATTGTAATACCAATTTAATTTTTGTGATTAATTGTATTTATATGTGGTAGGTGTAATTTAAGAAACAAGTCACTATCAACAATTACTTTAATTACAGTAAATACAGTTACTAATTACATTTACTAATCAAGAATATCTGTGTGCGCACCATCATTTTCGTAACAAAGGATTATGCGGCTCCATGTGCGGTGTGAGAATCGACGCAGCATTGCTGGAGTGATTGCACTCGTAAAAAAAAGTCACTATTCCACGTGCATGACTCCAGATTTGAAAAAATTTACTGGAGCACAGCTCTGAATTTACTTTTTTTCCCCTTACACCACTAGATAGGTTAATGATAGCAAACTCTTGAATTGACGACATACCAATTACAAATTGTTTTAGCTAAACATAATAATACAATAATGTACAGTTTATAACTCACCTTAAGTTTATTTATTCATTGCAGCAGCAACAGTGGACGATGTTAGACCTTGCATGTAGGCATTTGTTGTGAATTTACCGCCATGTATGCTTGGCCACTGATCAATGGCTTTCTGTGTGATCATTACAGCAGATCTAGTGCCTGGAGCTGGACCCTCCTTCACAATTCTGCACAGCTTAGTCAAATGAGATGGCTTAATGGATCCTTTGTGTTCAACAATGTAACCAAGAATGGAGAATGTCCCTTCAGCTGGTACTTCACTCCAGGCAGTTGATCCATCTTTATCAAAATGCTTTAATCTCTCTGTGATTCCTTTCCACAGCTGTTCTATATATTCTGTCAGCCAATTTATCACTGAGTCTTTTGTAAAACTACTTTCAGATCTGGTTCTGGATGGTCTAGCAACTTCAGCAACCTGGTAGTAATCAGAACGTTTCTTGATGTATTTGTAAACTTCATTTAGGATGTAATCCTCAGCTGTTAGTTCCTTTTGCTGCCCTGTGGTATCGTGCTTAAATTCAGAAACTACATCATTTGCATTTCCTCCATTAGCTAATTTGGAAATTGTTTCCATCACTCTTATCATAGTTTTCCCTCCTTCTTTATAAAATATATTTTCTACAAATTCTGCACTAACTGTGGTTTTTTGAGCTACTTGCAACATAATCTTTGTTACATAGGAAATCAATACATAGAACTTGGCACTAATTTCTTTCTCTTGTGGATGATCAAAAAACACACAATTTTCCACAAATCTGTCAAATTGATCAAATTCGTAATTAACCATGCGAGTATCAGATTTGAGTTTTGGTCTCTTAAAACCAATGATATTGTCAAGAACCATATTGGTATAGTCAAGGCCTGATCTCAGATTTGAAGAGTGATTCTGAATAAAGTCTAAAAGCTCACTTAGTTTACAAATTTTCTTCATGCATCAACGTGGGCTCTGTTCACAAGATGCATTAAGTCCCATCGAAATTTGAAATTTTCTCCAAACAACTTTTTCATTTCGTTTTTAAATGGCTCGTTGTCCTTACAAAAAACCCCATCTCCAACCATTCCAGATACCTTGGATTTAATTGCTTCTTCAGATAGTTTCAAGTGATTAGGAGACTTCAACACATCAAAAATTTCATTGGCCAAATAAACTCCTGATTTGCTGCGTACTAAATTTATCCCAGCAAGTTTTACAGTCTTATCTTCTTCACTCATAACTAATACAACTAGCATGCTTAATCCCAAAATTGTTCCAATGTCAGCTGTTATTGTTACTGAAGTTTGTTCTAAGAACCACTTTACAGTTTGTTCTTTAAGTTGATTATCTAATAGCTCACAAATTGTCTCGCACGCATGTGTGCTATGATTCAAATTTCCAACCTCACAACCTGACCTATGTAATACAGCTAGAAGTACCGGATATAGAGCCCATGCAGTGTTTGTTTTCATTATGTAGTATAAGATGTTGCCACATAAGTCTTCTATGCGTTTAGTAGTGTTCCGAGAAGATGTTTTCATCACTTCATAAACAGCATGCCCTAGATCATTCTTTTCCACCAATTTGAATGTAGATTTGATCAAATCATTGTTCAGGATTTCTTGTATTGATTTACACTTGCTTAAATGGGCTATGGAAATGTCAAATTTGTTGCTTTTTGCTTTATTAGATTTGGATGCAACACTTGAACTTGAAGGCATATTTTGACTCTTCTCTTTATTAACCACAACAGCTTGGTGAGTTTCTTTTGTTAGGCGCAAAATTGCATTCAATGTCTTCTGGATTTGGGAATTTTCAAATTCCTCTAAAGCAGTTTTGTTGGTCTGATGCGCAGATTCCTCACTTACCTTTTGTTTCTTAGGTGGAGGAGAAGCACTTTCTTCAGTCTGTGAAACATCTAGTGAAAAAGTTTCATTTTCTAGATTAGCAGTTGATGAAGTTGGTTCATTTTTCTGAGGTCTAGCACTAGCACATTTTGTGAACAAACTAAATGACTGCTTTGCCGTATCTCTTTGCTGCACTTCATCCTGGTATTTCTTTACTGCAATATCTAAGCTGTGGGCCCAAACTCTGGGACCTCTTGTATTGTAACAAATATTTTTTTTGGAATTAAAATGTTCCTCCCAGTTTTGCTTCTTTGAATATTTGTTCTTGCATTGACCACAAAAGTAACCCCTTTTAACACCCTCACTTTTCTCTCCAACTTCATCAATATTAGGATCCATTATTGATTATTGACTACCTGAAAAAATACAAAATAAGTAAAAGTTAGTAAATATAGTATGGTAAAAGTGAGTAAAAGTAAGTAAAAGTAAGTGCTTTAAACTTAGTAAAAGTAAGGAAGAGTAAGTAAAAGTAGGTAAGTTAAAGTAATAAAGTAAGTTTAAACTTAACTAAACTTTTCAATTCTAGAGTCATGGTGGATTACTTAAAACCGCACAAGTAATTATCTGGCCAATTTATCAAACCTGGCCGAGATCAATGGAATATAGTCCAATCCTGATAATTTTATATTAAAAAAATATACGTTTTAATAAAATTTTAATTATCAAAACATTGAAGCTTAACAAAAAATAAAAATAATTGTTAAATATGGAATTACCAACTAAACTTAAAATAACTAAATTTGTAATTTAAAAATTGGTTTATACAAGAACGTATACGCAAAAAAATTGCATAACGTCTAGCAGATGAACAAAACCCAAACCCAAATTTACTTTTTCTCATGGTCAAATTTACTGGAGCAATGCTCCCAAGATCCCAGGAATCTGGAGTCATGTCCACGTGCAGGAATTGTTGGAAAAACGGTCAAAAACTGTTCACAGGCTTCATATCGTTTCTGCATGTCTGTATCGCTTAATTCATTAACAAATGACGGGCGGTATGGTTTCATGCCGAGATCTTTTGTCATGTGATCTCTCATTGTGGACATGGGGACTGCAAGTTCTTATGATCGTTTCCGAAACGATTTCTTCGGTGAACGAGCCACCGATGCAATCACACCTTCACATTGTTCTGCTCACGTTGTTGGTCTTCCCGACCGTGGTCTGTCCTTGATGGAGCCAATTTCAAACAGCTTTTTCTCCCGGCGTAATACCGTCTTGTATGGTGTAGGGGGTGACGGAATTTTTCGAACACCCTGTAGAACTCAATACTTGACTTCGTTAACAGACTTCTACCCAATACCATGACCCTTTTAATTTAGTCTTCCAAATATTTAGTTGTGGACTTAACAACTGAGAACATCTTGTACAGGGTATTCGAAAAGTTCCGTCACCCCCTACAAAATATACATATTTTAATACAAATTTTATTTGTGTGTGATTAATTGAATTTATATGTGATTTATTGACTTTTTTTCTTTTCCAAGTGTTAGAGTTGTGTGAACAATGGCAGACCAGTCCACTTACACTCTGGAGGAAAAGATAGTGATGAGCACATGGGCTCATGAAACGACACATACTGGCAAAACCATGCATGATATCCAGAATGATTTCAACACAAAATTCAATAAGGTTGCACCACCAAACAAGACGATATTACGCTGGGAGAAAAAGCTGTTTGAAACTGGCTCCATCAAGGACAGACCACGGTCGGGAAGACCAACAACGCGAGCAGAACAATGTGAAGGTGTGGTTGCATCAGTGGCTCGTTCACCGAAAAAATCACTTCGGAAACGATCACAAGAACTTGCAGTCCCCATGTCCACAATGAGAGATCACATGACCGAAGATCCCGGCATGAAATCATACCGCCCATCATTTGTTAATGAATGCGTTATGGGGTTTTGTCAAGCAGAACGTATCCCGGGTGCGTTACCACACAACAGAGGAACTGAAACACGCTGTTCGAGATGCATTTGGTGCAATCACTCCAGCAATGCTGCGTCGATTCTCACACCACACATGGAGGCGCGTAATCTTTGTTATGAAAATGATGGTGCACACACAGATATTCTTGATTATTAACTGTAATTACTAACTGTATTTACTGTAATTAAAGTAATTGTTGATAGTGACTTGTTTCTTAAATTACACTTACCACATATAAATACAATTAATCACACAAAAATAAAATTGGTTACAATATGTACATTTTGTAGGGTGTGACAGGACTTTTCGAACATCCTGTAAGATAAGTAGTTAAGTACTATACTGTACCGTACGGGAGCCTGCTATTCCCATAATTATCCAGAATCTTGCTAACCTGTACATAATGATCTGAAGTTTTCAGATGTTTTAGGACAGACATCACTGAATAATTCAAATATTGTTCTGCCAAGAGGTGCACCATCGACTTCTATATCAAAGAAACATTTTCTGAAACTAATACGAAATTAACTTAGATTGTAAGTATGATATTAATGAATTTTAAAAATTTTCTGACCGGTCCTAAAGTACAAAAATCATGGTTACTATTTTTTAAATAGACCTATGTATCAACCCTATAGGACTCTATTCTATATCATGTACAAAGTAACATGAAACTAGCCTAGACTATACGAAATCATTTCATAGACTTAAATCTTGTCTTTCGTAATCACATTTAACTTGGAAAAACGTTTTAATCTCTTCCCTTTTGATTATGAAAAAAAGTCTTTTTGTCCTTTATGATCTTGCACCAAAATTTAAGATTTTGTACAGAAATTGTGGAGACAATTTTTAAAATCTACTCAAAATCTAAAATATGCCTGCTTAAAAATTTTTAGGAAGATTTTTAACTAGTCCTATTTAAAATATTAAATTTTACACCAAGATGTTTTGGAATTTACATTGTATGATAAAATCATGAAGGATGACTGAGCCACAAATTTTTTATTTTTATAAACAGTATCAAAGGTTAACTGTGATGAGAGAAGATTCATTGCAAGTAGCCTATCCATTCTTCAGTTCTTAACAGTGGTTAGTTGCTAATCAAGTTACTTATATGTTAATGAACCTCCTGTAATTTAATTAATTTATACTAATGATTTTGTACCAAAACATAAGTTTTACCTGAAAAATGTTCCAGCACTTTTTTAAATTAATTTAAAATATAAAAGTTTCCATTAAGGGTTTTAAAAATCTATTTATAATAAAAAAATTTACATTGAATTTTAATGTTGCACAAAAATCTCTAATTTTCAATAAGATCTTAGAACCTTTGAGTCTTTTCGGTTTTAGGTCCGGCATTGGATTTTTTTCATGTTTTTGGTATAGACGTAGAGTTTTACGCCGATTCCATTTCTGCAATCCGTTTCTTGGAGAAATAAACACGAAAAAAGTTATGGCCCAAAACTTGTATTCAAATATCCACCTATACTTAACCTAACCTAACCTACCCTACCCTACCCTAACCTACATTACCTAAACCTACCCTAACCTAATCTACTTCTGTTTATATATTCATATGTTTTTTCATATTTTTCAGATTTCATATTGCGCACTATGTCGGAAATAAATTTGAAGTGGTTGTTTATGAATTTGAACAGCGAGAAAGATGTTGTTACGTTCTTTCAAAACAACGATGTGATTCCACGCCAAAAACTGTGTAAGAAGAAGCATGACATGACGCTGTCCTACCGCGAGAATAACGGCAACGTCATGTGGCGCTGCATGAAACGGTCGTTCGATGAGCAGGTCTCGATGCGGACTGGAACATGGCTCGAAGATTCCAAGCTTCCGCTGAAGAAAGTGGCTCTGTTTTGTTATTGCTGGTGTTATGAATAAACCAGCATCGAGTTCTGTGAGTGCGAGCTTGACATCAATCACGAAACGATCGTCGACTACAACAACTTCATGCGCGAAGTTTGTCCTGACTCGCTGTTGAAGCAGCCAGTCACCATCTGTGTTCTGGAAACCTGTAAACGTAATAAACTTGCACATAACTTTTTTCGTGTTTATTTCTCCAAGAAACGGATTGCGGAAATGGAATCAGCGTAAAAATCTACGTCTATGCCAAAAATATGAAAAAATCCAATGCCGGACCTAAAACCAAAAAGATCCGAACCTTTTGTCAATATTCACAAGTAGAATATAGTTCTCGATAAAAAGTACGGGTCATTCTTGATCGATATTAGGACTTAATTCAGTATGGAGTATGAGTCAAATAAAATTTCGGATCACCTGAAGATCATGCCCCCCAGCCTTCTTTAGTTAGCCTTATAAGGCTAACTAACGAAAATATCATGACTTAACCTAACCACTCGTCAAGGGCGTACAGTTGACCAACAATCGGTTAGGTTAAGTCGTGATATTTTCGTTAGTTAGCCTTTGAACCTAACCTTTGAACATCTGTATCATATCACCCCTTAAACAATCTCTCTGAAAACTAAACATGCCTAATTCCTTTAATCTTTCACTGTATCCCAATCTTCTTAAGCCAGAGATTTGCATGGTTGCACTTCCCTGCGCACCTTCAGACACTTCTATATCCTGACCATAAATGAAAATGGTAATTTATTAAAAAATGTAATATTTTGGCGTCATGATAGTCATAATATTTGTGACCAAAAGAAAATTGTGATAGATTAGGAAGCTTTTGGTTTTTGAAGGCGCATCTCGTATAAAGTATGTGTTGGTTCGTTTTATATTTTCAGGTAATAATACTCGTATTAAAATATTGTACGTTACTGTTAGATTAATTTCTTTTTTTAGATAATTTTTTATTTTAGCCCAAATTTGCATAGACGTTTCGGAATATTTTTATTTCACAACTATTTCATTAGAAAAAATGTAACTATTTCTGATACTGGGCGTTGAATTACTAGATTTACTGTGACTTGCAAACCATTTGGATCACCTGAAGATCAGGGCCCCCAGCCTTCTCTTGTTAGCCTTATAAGGCTAACTAACGAAAATATCACGACCTAACCTAACCAATCGTTAGGTCAACTGTACGCCCTTAACGATTGGTTAGGTTAGGTCGTGATATTTTCGTTAGTTAGCCTTATAAAGCTAACTAAAGAAGGCTGGGGGCCCTGATCTTCAGGTGATCCAACCATTTTTGTAAATTGTGGGGTTTGTTCCTGTTGAATTTAATGTTGCAGACTCGAATTAATGTAAGTGTTTTCATTTTTAGTTATTTACGTTTAAATTTTGTTATTTAATGGTTATCTTGGGTAAATGTGTTATTTTTTAAACTGTATTCGGGTTTACTCATGCATTTGGAGCTTTAGATTGATTGGTGACTAAAAATGGGACATTTTTAGATTACCAGTAACGTTTTTGAGGCAATTTGAGGACTTCCCGACGAGGTGTTACGTTGGTTCGTTTTAGTCGTGAGTTGATGGCGCGAAGTTTTTGGTTTTCATTTTGGTATTTTGTATTTGATTGTGTCGATATTATAACTAAAAATAGTTTGAACAATATTTTCTTAAAAAATCACAGTTACGGTTACTATGTATGGACACATTCTTATTTATATACAGTGCAGTAGTGCAGTATTGTATTGTTTTGTTTGTTCGATACATATTTTTATTTTCTTTCTCGATGTAAATGCCATCAGTTACTTTATTGGTAGTTAGAGCGCGATGAAAGTGTTGCGAAATTCTGTAATTCTTGTCATTTTTTCTTAAATTTGGCCAGAGCAAATTATAGTTAGTGTTTTGGGCAAAGTGTTGAGAAAATTTTGTAAATTAAAAATGGTAATTAATAGAAGTACAAACTTTTAGATAATTTTTTTCAAAATTTTAAAAGGCTCGATTTGAAAGCAACTAAGTTGAATCCGGATTCCACCAGTGGCGTTTAGTTGACCTGAGTAAGGTGATCGATCGCCGACAGAGAGAGAGAGAGAGAGAGAGAGAGAGAGAGAGAGAGTTACAAGGAAAAGAAGTACTTCAAAAGGCCTTGCGGCCCATACTGAGGAGGTACCAATGGAAACGGGTGCCAGGGAAAAATTCCTGCACATTGTCACAGCTAGCTTCTCGAACAGCCACACCAGAAGACAGTAACACACATCCTCAAATAGTGTGCAAGATTCGGCCTAACCTTTTCTTGAACTGATCCACAGAGGAACTGTTGACAACTTCTGAAGGTAGCCTGTTCCACGTGTCACAGATCTTATAGGTAAAGTAATTCCCACACACGCTAGTGCTAAACCGTTTCAAATCCAACTTCCAACCATTGTTGCGAGTCGAGTTATCATTTAAACTAAACATGCTTCTAAAATCGACATCGTCGAACCCGTGTAAGAGCTTGAAAACCTCGATGAGTTGACCGCGCAGCCTTCGAGTTTCCAGCTGAAAGCAAATTCAGGGCATGTAAGCGTCGACTGTAGCCCCATATACCTAACAGAAGGGATTAACTTTGTGGCCCTCTCCTGGACTCGCTCCAGCGTGTCGATATCTTTCCTGAGGGTGGGGACCAGAACTGCACAGCGTACTCCAGGTGCGGCCGAACCAGGGAATTGTACAGAGAGAGCATAATCTCCGTTCCGAAATCGAAGTTGCCTCCTGATATAACCCAACAGCTTCTGGGCTTTTTTCTCCACCTCTAGGCACTGTTTGGTAAACTTAAGGTCGCTGCTAATTAGCACACCCAAGTCCTTTTCCAAATCAATGGCCTCGATATTACTTCTGAACATGGAGTAGTCCGATTTGGGATTGGCGTAGCCATTGTGCATGACCTTGCATTTACCCAAGTTAAACGGCATTTGCCATTTTTCTGAACACTCTCCTATCGTACGGAGGTCTGCACGCAGTTGCTCGATCGCTTCGGGCGTCCCAACATTGGCCCCAAGCTTGGTGTCATCAGCGAATTTGGCAATCCTACTGGCGATGCCAGCGTCGATATCATTTAGGTAAATAATAAACAACAGTAGCCCCAAAACGGAACCCTGAGGAACCCCTCTGGTGACTAAAGCCCAACCCGAGGTAGCCCCTTTAATTACCACCCTCTGCCGCCTATGTTTCAGTCAGTTTTCAATCCAGGTACCTACTTCCCCATCGATACCCAGCGCGCGGACTTTGGCCATTAGCCGGCGGTGAGGTACCTTATCAAAGGCTTTCTGAAAGTCGAGATAAAGTATATCAATCGCCCTACTCTTATCGTACTCACTCCACGTGACGTGGAAAAACTCGAGCAGGTTGGTGAGACACGACCTATGCCGCCTAAACCCATGTTGGGAGTCCCAAAGCAGCTTGTAGGAATCCAAATGGTCAACGATCCTATCTGCTATTATCCCCTCTAATAATTTAGCTACGACCGAAGTGAGACTAATGGGATGATAGTTCTCTGGACTTTCGTGATCCCCTTTCTTAAAGATAGGGGTCACGTTGGCTTTACTCCAGTCACCAGGCACCTGGCCCGTATCCAATGATTTGTTGAAGACTGTAACCAGGTGGGGAGCCACCTGGTCGCGCACTTCCCGCAAGACTCTGGGGAGGAACTGGTCCTGACCAGGAGCCTTAAACGCGTTCAGTTTGTCTATTCTATCGGCAACGTCTGTCGCGGTACAGCGAGCACTATCCAGGCGAGCACCATCGTTCCATGGCTCAGGGATGACGCGGGTGTCCTCCCTGGTGGATACTCCCGCAAAGTACTCATTCAGCACATTAGCAATGTCTGCGTCGGAGGTCCGCAGCGCGTCGCTGGGGTCCTTTAACGGGCCTATCATACTTCTACTGGGCATTCTACTATTAACATAACTGAAAAATTCCTTAGGGTTCGCCTTGCAGAGGCTTGCCACCCGGAGTTCTTCGTTACGTTTGGCTAGCCTAACCTTCGCCTTGACTTCCCTGCACAGGCGGACATACGCCTCAATGTTCTCGTGGTAACGATTGGCCTTCGCCCTACTATACGCAGCCCTCCTATTTCGGATAGCCAAAGCGATGTCCCGACTGAACCAGTTAGGCTGTGTTGAAGCAGGGATGACCGATTTTGAGGGTATGACAGCAGACTGCAGCACCATAAACTGGCCCGGAATGCACTCCACACTCCCTGAACATCGCCACCGACCCCCATCTCACCTACGCTATCCCGGAGGCCAACAAATTCCGCCCGCCATAGATCGCGCTTACTGCTTCGCGAGTTACTACGCTTCACCCGAGGGTCGCAAACACAGAACTTAATCAGACCGTGATCACTCCCGCCCAACGATTTATCAACGGTGAGGCCAGTGACGAGGTTGTCTTCGGTCGTGAATACTAAGTCTAGAACGCTTTCGCCTCGTGTAGGCCCATTGACCCACTGAATCAGAAAGTTCTCATCAGCAAACTCAACTAGCCTCTTCCCCTCGGCATCAGCAGTCCTGTCTTCCCAGTTTACGCCGCGACAGTTAAAATCTCCTAAAACTACACGCACCCTGTCACCGAGCAGGCTACGGAGAGAGAGAGAGAGAGAGAGTTACAAGGAGTTACAAGGAAAAGAAGTACCTCAAAAGGCCTTGCGGCCCATACCGAGGAGGTACCAATGGCAACAGGTGCCAGGGAAAATTTTGTACACACTCAAATAGTGTGCAAGATTTGGTCTAACCTTTTCTTGAACTGATCCACAGAGGAACTGTTCACAACTTCCGAAGGTAACCTGTTCCATGTGTCACAGATCTTATACGTAAAGTAATTCCCACACACACTAGTCCTAAGCCGTTTCAAATCCAACTTCCAATCATTGTTGCGAGTTGGGTTATGATTTAAACTAAACATACTTCTAAAATCGACGTCGTTGAACCCGCGTAAGAGCTTGAAAACCTCGATCAGTTGACCGCGCAGCCTCCGAGTTTCAAGCGAAAACAAGTTCAGGGCGCGTAACCGTCGATTGTAGCCCATATGCCTAACGGAAGGGATTAACTTTGTGGCCCTCGCCTGCACTCGCTCCAGCCTCTCAATATCTTTCCTGAGGGTGGGCGACCAGAACTGCACAGCATACTCCAGGTGCGGCCGAACAAGGGAATTGTACAGTGAGAGCACAATCTCCTTGTTCCGAAACTGAAATTGCCTCCTGATATAACCCAATAGTTTCTGGGCTTTCTTTTCCACCTCTACACACTGTTTCGTAAACTTAAGGTCGCTGCTAATTAGCACACCCAAGTCCTTTTCTAAATCAGTCACCTCGATATTACTACCCAACATCGAGTAGTCCGACTTGGGATTGGCGTAGCCAATGTGCATCACTTTGCATTTACCCAAGTTAAACGGCATTTGCCATTTTTCGGACCACTCTCCTATCCTACCTAGGTCCACACGCAGTTCCTCGATCGCTTCGGGCGTCCCAACATTGGCCCCAAGCTTGGTGTCATCAGCGAATTTGGCGATCCGACTGACGATGCCACCGTCGATATCATTTACGAAAATGATAAACAACAGCGGCCCCAAAACGGAACCCTGAGGAACCCCACTAGTGACCGAGGCCCAACCCGAACTAGCCCCTTTAATTACCACCCTCTGCCGCCTATTCCTCAGCCAGTTTTCAATCCACCTACCTATTTCCCCACCGATACCCAGCGCGCGCACTTTCGCCATTAGCTGGCGGTGAGGTACCTTATCAAAGGCTTTCTGAAAGTCGAAATAAAGTATATCAATCGCCCTACTCTTATCGTACTCACTCAACATGACGTGGAAAAACTCGAGCAAGTTGGTGAGACACGACCTATGCCGTCTAAACCCATGTTGGGAGTCCCCAAGCAGCTTGTAGGAATCCAAATGGTCAACGATCCTATCAGCTATTATCCCTTCTAATAATTTACCTACAACTGAAGTGAGACTAATGGGACGATAGTTCCCTGGACTTTCGTGATCCCCTTTCTTAAAGATAGGGGTCACGTTGGCTTCCCTCCAGTCACCAAGCACCTGGCCCGTCTCGAACGATTTGTTGAAGACTGTAGCCAGGTGGGGAGCCACCTGGTCGCGCACTTCTCGCAACACTCTGGGGAGAAACTGGTCTGGCCCAGGAGCCTTAAACGCGCTCAGTTTGTCTATTCTATCGGCAACGACTGTCGCGGTACATCTAACACTATCCAGGCCAGCACCTTCGTGCCTCACGCCTGGCTCGGGGATGACGCGGGTATCCTCCCTGGTGAACACTCCCGCAAAGTACTCATTAAGCACATTAGCGATGTCCGCGTCGGAGGTCCGCAGAACGCCGCTTCCGTCCTTTAACGGACCTATCATGCTTCTAATGGGCTTTCTACTATTAACATAACTGAAGAATTCCTTGGGGTTCCCCTTGCAGAGGCTTGCCACCCGTAGTTCTTCGTTACGTTTGGCTAGCCTAACCTTCGCCTTCACTTCCCTACACAGGCGGACATACGCTTCAGTGTTCTCGTGGGAACGATTGGCCTTCGCCCTCCTATACGCTACTTTCCTATTTCGGATAGCCGAAGCGATGTCACGATTGAACCACTTAGGCTGCGTTGAAGCAGGGGTGACCGGTTTTGAGGGTATGGCAGCAGACTGCAGCACCATAAACTCGCCCCGGAATGCACTCCACACTCCCTCAACATCGCCGCCAACCTCTAACCCCATCTCTCCTACGCTATCCCTGAGGCTAACAAAGTTCGCCCGCCGGAGATCGAGCTTACTGCCTCTCGAGTTACTACGCTTCACCCGAGGGACGCACACACGGAACCTAATAAGACCGTGATCACTCCCGCCCAATGATTTGTCAACGGTGAGGCCAGTGACGAGGTTGTCTTCGGTCGTGAATACTAAGTCTAGAACGTTTTCGCCTCGTGTAGGCTCGTTGACCCACTGAGTGAGGAAGTTCTCATCAGCAAAGTCAACTAGCCTCCTCCCTTCAGCATCGGCAGTCCTGTTTTCCCACTTTATGCCGCGACAGTTGAAGTCTCCTAAAACTACACACACCCTATCCCCTAGCAGGCTACTAAGTTCGGTGTACAGGGCTGTATCCTCCTCGAGGAGGAGATGCGGAGGTCTATACACCAAGATTAACCTATAGTTCGTCCCTCCCACGTTCAGATCGACGCCAAGCAGCTCCCGTTCCGACCGGAACTGGCAGTCAACCGGACTCAACGTGTCTCTGACGTATATTAGTACCCCACCCCCCTCCCCACGGGTGCGGTCTTTGCGAAACATTCTATACCCAGGAATTTCGAACTCCCCAACGTAGTCCCTACGATCAGTATGAATCCAGGACTCGGTGATAGCAACGATATCCTGGTATTCTGATGCTAAGAGCGCCCGAGAGAGAGAGAGAGAGAGAGCCAGCCAGCCGAATGCGCAGAGAGTTAAGTGCAAGACAATTTCGAGCGAATTTAGTCCGCTGATGTTTTCAAGCAGTCTTGGTCCCACTGTTTCAATGTTTGGCTTAATGTGCGTCTTACTACACGGTAGGTAAACCACGAGAGTTTGAACGAGTGTTTAAGGCTTTACTGCCCATACAGGCACACAGCAGGTTCGTTGTGAAACCGCTTACGGCCAAGTGATTGTTTGATAAATACCATGCAGGGAGACTTTCATTTGATCGTTGCAGAGGACCAGCGCTCACTGAAAAGAAGTTGAGATGAGTGTGGCGAGTTTCTTCGATAGCTTCTAGAACAGCAAATCCCGCCCAATACCAGTCCGTGGTTCCACGTTCAGTATATCTCTGTCCCATTGATCCTTTTTGAATTGGACGACAGATTTTTTTTGGCCACTTTTTGGAAAGAAAGCTGAATCTCAAGGCGTGCTGATCTGTTGCATGGTGATGCAACCCCTTGCATTCTAGTGAAGTGGGCAGGAGAGCTGCGATTGAGAATTTAAAGGGTCCGTTGTCTGCTTTTGATAAACACGAAGATAGCGGAGTGCTATCTGAAAAATGTTAAGAAATTGATATTCACTGATTACAATTTGGTAACGTTATAAGTGAAAATGTTCGAATTTTGCCAAAAACTGTTTTCCTTTTTTTTTGTGTGTATGTGCCATTCTATGAGCACTCTGGTCAGTATGTTTAATAAACATTTTCTTGTTTTTTCTATGGTTGCTCTGTCAGTAAGTACAGGGTGTCCGAGAATTATCTGTACAATTTTTGGCTGTTATTAAAAGTCAACCATGAAGTGTAGAAATTCCAGTGTTGTCCCATTTTACAGAGAATCTCATTAAGTTTTTTCTGATGCCAAGTTTTGACAAGTTTTTTTAGAAATTCCAGTGTGTCCGAAAATTATCTGTACAATTTCATCTTTTAATAAAATTCTTGATAACACACGTAAAATTCTTAAACAAGATTATTTAGAATCTGTATTTTCAAAAGTTTCTTTTATTAAAGTAACGTTGTTAAAAACATTCGATATGTGCACCATCAGTGATTCGCAAAACATCCAATCGATAATCCAAATGTTGCCATGTACGCTGCAGCATATCCACATCAATTCGCTCAATAGCAGCTGTGATTCTTGCTTTTAAATCATCAATGTCTGTCACCCGCGTACAAAAAAGAAAAAACTTGTCAAAACTTGTTATCAGAAAAAACTTAATGAGTTTCTCTGTAAAATGGGACAAACTGGAATTTCTACACTTCATGGTTGACTTTTAATAACAGCCAAAAATTGTACAGATAATTCTCGGACACCCGGTATATAACGATATACAGTAAATAATTTTTTGAATGTAAAGCGATCTTTGATGAGGAATCGCTGGAAAAGATTGTGAACCTGAAATTTGTTGTAATCGAGTTTAAGAAAATTATCCTACATTGTCCACGTAACAGCTTTGTTACAAGCAGTACAGTTGATCATTATTGTGAAAATTATTTTATGCAAACGTTGTGTAAACTATGGATTATTTTCTCGATTTTTATGAAAAGATATAAAATATCTAATGAATGGAGTTTGTTATTGAAATTATTTCTTGTTCGTTCTTTCAACTTTTCTTTAAATTTGTAAAAAAAAAAAAGTTTTCTTATTGAAAATTTATTTAAAAAGGGAGGAGGGCGAGCGTGTGTATTGGCGTTTAAATAGGAAATTTAATAATGCCTTTTTTGGAGTGTAGCAAATTGATTTAATTGTATGAAATTAACATGTGTAAACTGTAATTGTTTGAAATATAAAATACTAGTTGGCATACTAGTTAACGCTGAGGCCGGAGATATAGGCAGTCTCGTTTCTGGGGTCAATAAAACAAGGTCGCTGTTTGGTACAAAAGAAGTGAATTTGTGATTTAAAATTTTTTTGACTTAGGGTTTCCTCCATGATCCAGTATTAAATTATGAATTCACCCTCGTTTTCCCCAGTTATTATTACTGTCCTAATTAAAATAAACCAGCAAATAGTTATAGCTATCGTCATTCACACTGCCTCACACTGTTCAAAAAAAATGTCGGCTGCAGGCTTCGTGTCTCAGTTAGAGAACGGCCATGTCTACCCGTCTGCCGTTTTATAGAATTTAGGGTAATTATTCGTTTTAGTGCTTTTTCTCCTTTCTGAACCAAAACACATTTTTCTGGTGTTTTTTGGTGTGATTTGTTCAAATCTGAATTTCGTTTCTTTGGGAAATGAGCCGTTTTTGAGAAATTTTAAAATTGAAAATTCTCAAAAACGGCTCATTTCCCAAAGAAACGAAGTTCATATTTGAACAAATCACACCAAAAACACCAGAAAAATGTGTTTTGGTTCAGATCTAACCTAACTTAACCTAACCTAACCTAACCCGCGTTTTTTCGCAATTTCTTACCTTAAATAGCAGCGTTGGGATGTTTGTACAAATCAGCGGCGACCATCAGGAATAAATAGACGATTTCGCCAGGCCCACCAATTTGAACTTGTTGGCCTAGCCAATGCTCACAGACGTCGAAGCAAAAACTCCTCCAATTAACCGCACTCTCGGAAAGCCAACGCTTAATAGAGCTGTGCATCTAGCTGTGTCGAACGCTTTGTCAAGAATAACCCAACGTACAATAAGTTTTGCCACAGTTTGAGGTGGGATTTTTCAACCCACGTGCCCTTTCGACGGGAAACAGAGAAGGAACACTTTTTTTTTCTGCCGCGCTCGTCCCTAGTCAATCTTCTGCAATAATATTGTCAGCAACTTTTCTATAATTAAACTCATGACCACACTACGGACAAATAACACGAGTAGGTAAAACACCGTGACTGGTAAAGAAAACTTCAGCACCGTCTTTTTTTATAAGTAATCCAAATCACACCCCAGACAAACCATAGCGAAAACTGAATAAGGATTTTGGAATGAGTATGCATTATTGGAGATTCAAAATGCACGTCTCTGATTGGTCGGATAAGGTAACATGAAACAAAAACCAGATTTAATTGGCTGATTTGACCTATGTTTCCTAATTTTGCCACGAGATGTCTCCCCATAAAACTGGAGAGGACGAGGACCGGCAAAATTTTAACAGCGGAAAGGTAAACACTCGGTCAATGGCCTATAATGACTGCTTTTTACGTCTAAATTTATTTTTTTTTCGTAAAAAATAATTATTACATTTCCTTGATTTTTATTAGTTTCCCTGAGGTTTCAAGGTGTCTGAATATGAATTTATATGTTAAATTGTCATAGAATGTCTCCTATCGAAAACGAACAAAGCATTAAAACGAATATTAACCGAATTTAGAAATCACTGTAAAATAAGTGTTAAAAGTGAAAATAACGAAAGTAAAAACAATTAAATATAAATTAAAACCGTATATATATATATATCAGGAGAAGAATGGTGCAACACAGAGAGGTTAGATTAGGCTGTTATTTTATCTTTTGTTCATTTATTTTTCAGTTTAGGCTAAGTTAGATTAGGTTAGGTCACCATACTGTATTACTCCCGACATTTTTTCTACTTTTTTGGGGATGGCAGCCCACACTCCCCTTTTTTATTCTTTGGGGCTTGCACCTCCACTTCACCATCACCCTTCCCTCCCTCCCCCACTACCCCCTCTCCCCTCTCACTTTTTACGCCCATACTACTGCTCCATTAGATCAGATCCTCTGACAAGGTAAAAAACAGTAAGCGTTGTCCAGGAATAAACAGAGTAATGACTGTTTCACAAGGACCCTTTCTACAAGACTCCACCAAAGAAAAATAATTTTCATCCGGTAGTCATATTACTCGGCTTCAATTAAAATGCTAAACCTTCGTATCCAGTTTAAAACTATTGGGATATACAGGGTGGTCCAAAAGCCCCTATCTATTTTGCTGAAATAATAGTATTCTAGGGTAAATATGTAATAACATAATTAGATGTACAGTATATTTATTTATCAAGCTCAGGTGTAAGATTCAACGTCACTATCAGTGTCTCTGCAAATCTCAGATCTGTATTGCGGAACACATTCTCAAGCATCTCTGGGGTTATTTTAGCGACTGTCGCGACGATGCGGGTTCACAGATTCTGCAGGTCTGTAACTTGTTTTGTAAACCTCAGACTTTATAAAGCCCCATGCAAAGAAGTCTAATGGTGTTAAATCCGGGGGTCTGTTTCCACCACGTCCAATCCAGCGATTTGGTACATAGGCGGATCCAGAGGGGAGACCAGGGGGCTTAATTGAAGCAACGGGGCTTAATTTGGAGTCCCAATAGATCATGCTTATGTCAACTTTACTTCAATCAAGCCAAGTTGCTTCAATTAAGCCCCCCCGGCACCTCCTCTGGATCCGCCTATGATTTGGTAAGAGCTCATCAAGGTACGCCCGAACGATGATTGCATAATGACATGGAGTTCCATTTTGTTGAAAGAAAAGAGTGCCGAGAATGCCATCTGAACGAAGCTGAGACTCAAGAAACTACTGAAGCATGTCAAGATAAATTGGCCCTGTTACCGTAGCTTCTGCAAAAAAAAAAAAAGGGTCCGTAACTTCAATCTTGTCATACCCAACCAGACATTACCTTTGTGAGAATCTCTCTCCCATTCGTAGAACTGTGGTGGTTTTTCAGTAACTCAGATACGGCAATTATGTCGTTTAACTTTTCCGTATGTGTGGAATGTCATCTCATCGCTGAAGAGAATGTGGTTTAATAAGCTTTCGGTATGAATTTTTTCAATCAATTCTGTGCACATGGCGGCTCGTCTTGGATAATCCTCTTCGTGTAACTCATGTAACACTTGAATATGGTAACTTTTCTTTTTTAATGTTGATTTTAAAATCCTTAGAACAGTCGTTTTTGGTATGCTCAGTCTACGTGATGCTGTGCGAGTTGACATTCCAGGATTTGTTTCAAAGACATCTCTTACCAGTTCGACATTTTCTTGAGAGGTACCTGGACGTCCAGATCTTGCCTCATCATGAACAGATTCTCTTCTTTTAAATTTATTGACCAGCTCGCGAATTGCTTTGTCTGTAGGTCTTGGTTTATGAAATCTTTTTTCGAATTTTTCTCGAATTTCTTTGCACTTCCCTTGGATACGTAGTGGTACTACCATCACACGTTCTTTTCTTGTACGAGTACATCCATCATCATTTATGGACTGTAGAAATTAAAATAGAAATATAATTATTTCAGCCAAATAGATAGGGACTTTTGGATCACCCTGTATTTCATGAACGTACTTTCATACTTTTTTATTAACTGAAAAGTTGTTCAGCTTTGGCAATATATACATACGTACTCGGATAAATGTTAAATTACTTTTATAGAAGTTAAAAATTATATTCAATATTCCTGCCATCTGAAATTACAGTAGCGTATACTGTACTGTATATATAGTGAAGCGGGGTGTTTTTTTTTTTAAAGTTCCGGGTTTTTTTCGCAACAGAACATCGACCCCGGATTTTTGTCAAATATTGTTCAAAAGTAATTCTATTTAAAATATAAACCTAAAAGTGATCAAATACTGTAAAAAAAAAAAACTTTTGACATAGATTAGAATCATATCAACGCTTACTGTTGAAGATATTGGATATTCAAGAAATAACGATGCAAGAATAATTGGTCATTTTTCTTATTATTAATTAGTATATATACTAGTGATGTAGCGGATGTCATTTTTTTCACATCCGCGGATGCGGATGAGGATGTTTGATTTCAACATCCGCGGATGCGGATGCGGATGTCTACATTTTCGTTATTTTTTAGGATATATTCGAGATTTGTTGTGTTTAACGTATATAATAAGTTATTATATAGAGAGAGCTGTAGCTATAATGTAGTATAATTGATTAATTGTACAATAATTGCTGTACTTTTCTCTGAACATATAAAATAATATCAAGCATCTAACTAATATAGAAATCAATTAGTGAATTCGTCTGCAAATAAATTCGTTATATTTTGTTGAGTTTCAGCCACAATTAGAAACCATAATTGTGTTACCAGGATGCGGGACGTGAACCCAACTCAAATGCACCCCACCGACCTCTTTCCCCAACCTCCACCCTTATAGAAAGAGATCTTTAATTAGCTTGATAACTATTTATATTAAGTTTAAAGTTTTATTAGGCATATTTATAAATGAGTAATTAAAATAAAGTAAACTAAGATGTTCATCGTTTAATGTTCAAACTTAATTATAGGAAGGTTATGCTTAAGGAACATTAATTTTTCTGCCTTTTCTGCTGCCAGTCTGTTTCTCTTTTCATCATATATTAATCCAGCACTGCTAAATAATCTCTCGCTTGGTACGTTTGTTGGAGGACAGGCTAAATGTTTCCTTGCAAGTTTACTCAAGTATGGATAGATATTCTGCGTATTTTTCCACCAACTAATAGGATTGTCACATGCAGCCAGGCGTTTTTCTTGGTGATAGCTCTCGATCATTTTTACTACATCTTTTGACATCGCGTAGGTCTCGTCATTGCTGCTTGACTCAAGAAACTGAGAGACAGATTCTGTGATAGATTTGCTTGTTGAAGGTGTTGGTTCTGTCACTCAAACTTTTATTCTTTTGGTGGGTGGCGAAGCGACAGATTCAAGAGATTGAAGCTCTTCAACTGCTTTGCCAAGTGATGATTTAACTCGTTCTAATGTACTAGGTGAAAATAACTTAGCTTTGTAACGTGGATCTGAGTAGGTTGCAAGAGAGTAACTTCATACAAGAACAGCCTCTCGTCTTGTCGCTTGCATCACTTTTGCGCACAATGAACTAGTTCTATTAATATAGTAGAATTTGATAATTTCCCCTTATTAATGACATTTTATCTCAACGGTCCACATCCGCACGACATCCGCAGTCCAAAGTGCGGATGCGGGTGCGGATGCGAGAAAATGTGCGGATGTTCCGCGGATGCGGATGTGACCTACATCACTAATATATACGATATACTGTATATGGTTATTTACCGTGGCCGGACAGTTTGCCTACGGACAGTTTGCCTACGGACAGTTTGCCTACGGACAGTTTGCCTACTGGACAGTTTGCCTACGGACAGTTTGCCTACTGGACAGTTTGCCTACTGGACAGTTTGCCTACTGGACATTATGCCTATTGGACATTATGCCTATGTGGTATATTTATCCTTACCTTATTTAACTTATTTAACTTATTTAACTTATTTAACTTCATGCAAAATAATTAATTCAAAATTAAAATGTGTTGTTGCCCTTAATAGCATAAAAGTCGTGATATTTTCGTTCGTTTTAACGAAAATATCACGACTTAACCTAACCAATCGTCAAGGGGGCAGATAACGGAAAAGTACCCATATTATATATACACACCTTATAATACACTGACTCTTTTGCTCGCACCGCCAAAAAAGTAACGAAGGGTCGCGCTTGCTACATTTATCAAACACATACAAATATCCATTATGTGAAAACTTCTGTTTCCCTTTCTTACTTGATATATTTTCAGACATTTATGCTATTAAGGGCAACAACACATTTTAATTTTGAATTAATTCTTTTGCATGAATCTGAAGTTAAATAAGTTAAATAAGTTAAATAAGGTAAGGATAAATATACCACATAGGCATGGTGTCCATAGGCATAATGTCCAGTAGGCAAACTGTCCGTAGGCAAACTGTCCGTAGGCAAATTGTCCGTAGGCAAACTGTCCTAGCGCCTTATTTACATTGCCAAACGGTCCAAATTTATAACACTTTCACGAGGTGACCGTCATTTGTCGCTACAATGCGTATTCGACTCTCAAACTCCATTAGAGCATTAGCAAGAGGCTCTTTTGGAATGGATCCAGTGACTTCTGTTACTTTGAGAAAGTTCTACTAGACTATTTGGGTTTGTCACTATACACAGGTGTTCTAACATACCCCTATAGATAAAAATCCAGAGGGGTTAAGTCAGGTTAGCGAGGTGTCTATGTTATCGGTCCACCACAGGTTACGTCTAGAAAGTCGCTAACAGCAACGGCATAGTGGAAAGTTGCCCCATCTTGTTGAAGGACTGCACTGTAGGGTGTATTATGCTCAGGTCGAATATTGAAAAACTTGGAATTCCAAGATTGGCAGTATGTATTCCTATGTAAAATTGAATTTTAAGAGGGGTTCGTCTTCTGCAACTTTTGCGAAAAATCGCATTTAAGTGTTCAAAATCGCACTTTTTGTCGAAAAATGGGATTTTTGGCCAATTTCAAAGACTTGGTAGCCTCAAATGACCTCCATATGTTCCATATTGTTCACATACACCCTTAAGCTTGGACCCATTTAAGATCAGCCAAAGTGGTTCATAACCCCTAAAATAACCAAAATCACCCAAAATGGCCCAAAGCTAAGGAATTGTATGATTTTTAGTCTCCTATACACCACATTTCGCGGCTGTTCTCTTCATCAGGCAGAATCTTTATGTTCTTCTTTCTTGGTCTTGCATTTTCTTTATTTTAGAAACGCCTCCACCAATTTTTATTTATTTTCTTTTCGGCATCGCTGAGTGTGATGGCAGCTGCCCCCACCTTTCCGCAAGCTGCTGTGACGTTCAACCTTTTTTTTTGCAATTGCAATTCTCCTTTAATATTTGTATAAGTCCCTCCTCCACCCCCAGCTTGTAATAATATGCTGGTGAACTGAATGTTTTGAGATTTTTTCTTCTGAAAGCATCTTGATTTGTCTAGCAGGTCTTGCAGAGATCTAAAACATGTTCATAATGTCTTGCTTTGACTTGAAAACTGGCAACAATTCTCTGTAATCGATCCTAGCACGAACAAAACCATCTCTTCTCACTTGCCCATACACCGCATGAGCTACAGCTGAAACTTCATGGACTGCTCTTTCACAGCTTTGAGTGTGAACTGAGAAGTTCTCAACTTCAAGTGGAGACCTGAGAAGCTACTCAACTTCTCCTCTTGACATCTTACAAGTGAAGAGTGGCTCATACAGTTTCTCCTTATCCCAATTAATCAGAGTAATTGGAGAAGTGGCATCAAAATTCAGTTTAGGGTTTCTATGAGTTCTCAGACTCGTATCTCCATACTCAGACTTACCTCTGATCTTCTTGATCATCTCAAACCCCCATGCCCTCTCCTCCTCATCCTCACTGCACAGGAGAGAGGCAATGAGGTTCTCACTGTGAGCATGATATTCTCCACGAACTATCACATGAGTGATTATGTTCCTGACTTCAGAGGTCTGGCTTCTCAGCAGTCCCAGAGCGGTCACAATATGGTGAGGTCCATACCTCATGTGGTGCTTCACCTTGATTTCAAAATACATCTTGAAGTAGAAGTCCAGGCAGAACTTCAGCAGCACCTCCAACTTCTTCAACACCTCCCCCTTCAGACCATGCTGCCTCATCCACAGCATCAACAGAGCCTCACCTGTAATCAGCCAGCGTGACTGATTCAGTGGGCCACACTTCAGACCAGCAACTTCCTTGCTCAAATTTCCTGTCTTGAGAGCTTTGATCAGTAGGTAGCAGTTCTTCTGGTCAGTGCTAAGGTTCTGTACAATGTCTTCTAGCAGTTCAATTATATCCTTCTCCTGGCACAGCCTTGAAGCTAAAGTTGACAGGTATATCATTGATCTTCTCCAAAAGTTTTCCTATTGGGCCACTGAACCCAGACTTGTGCGTGTAGGGACCATCAAGCTTGATGATCATGTGCCTGAGGCTGAGTTCATTAATATGCAACTGGCATATCAGCCAGTGACACTTGTGACCAAGCAGTCTCTCCAAGTGAGTGATGGCTCCTCCATCAGGTCCTGTGTTTGTGTTGGTGGAGTCACCACCAAGGACCACAATAGTATCTTTAGCACCATGAGCACTAATCCACTCAAACAGAGCCTGAGCTATCTTCAGTGCAGGTTTCTCATTTCCTTCAGGTTCTTCTGGTGTACAAAGGAAGAATACTTCCCCTCAGGTTCTCAGATAACACTATAGTGCTCTTCAGTTGTAATATCAGGATGGAAGCGGCCAGTTTCTTCATTGTACCTCATGATCTTTGTCTTCTTATCTTGTTTTCCATCAAAGAAAATTCCCTCTCCTCTCCCTCTATCCTTTTCTCCAGGGCCTCCACCGAGGCACCTATTACAGACTCCTTGCCCCTCCACATCTTCATCCTGTCAACAGCTAGATATGCCTTATCAGCAGATAGATGGCCAGCTTTGATGAGATCTTGCAAGAAACCAGTTGCTGCAGGAGTGTTTGCCACCTTGAACTTGACTGCAGCCGCAGCAGTGCTTGAGATATCCATGTAGTTCCTCCTAGCAGAGGTGGAGACTTTGCCAGTGTTGACACTGGAGCTTGTGCCTGGTGCAGTACTGGAAAAATCTGTGTCAGCAGTAAGAGCTGCTCTGCCTGGAGACTCTTGCAAGGAAGTCACCTCATCTTCATCATCATCACCATTATCAGCTCTAAGCAGTAGCTCCTTTTCTTCTTCCTCTTTTCTGTTTCTCTTCTCAGCTGCCTTCTGTTCTTCCTCCTTCCTCTTAGCTTCACTGTTTCCTTCACATCAACAGATGCCATCCGGAAGCCAGAAACTTCTGAGGTTTTGATCCTCTGGTAATGGAGCCACTCTAGCTCTAGCTTTGGAATCTTCTGAGGCAGAGGACAGTCACAGTTGACATGAACTCTAGCAGCACAGCCAGAGCAGCCAGATGCTTCAGTTCCACAGAGAGTGATATCATGTCTGCAGGTTGTTATGTTAAACAATGTATCAAGTTCAGATATTCTCTTCTCTCTTTTTGCAGCCTTCACTCTGTCATTCTCTAGGTCAATCATTTCATTCCACCTGACAAGAATCTTCCTGGCAATGGATCTCTCTTGAATGATCACAGGAGGAGTGAACTTGGCATTGCTTTTGCGCCACTGTGCCAGTACCAGTGATGCCAAGTCCTTAGCCAAATCTTGCAGAGGGTACTGTGCTTTCTTCATATCATCCAGAAGCAGCTTCTCTTCCTGGAGGAGGATTCCTCTCTGAAACACAGCTCTCCAGGTTGGGACTTCTGTGGGAAATAAATGCTTGCCTGGACCCACCAGATCACTCAGCTTTGAACCAAAACTTTTTCTGGTCTTTCGTCCTTGCTTAGCCATGGTGGCTACACAATCTTCACCAAGCTTTGTATCTGAAACATAGAAAATTATCACAGTGAAACTCTAGTAGCCTATAACAGCTGTTACAATGGTTTTGTTTGGTAAGAAACCGGTCTGTTACATTTGTACTACAGTGTATGTTCTGCACAGCTGTTCTGTACATAACCAGAAAACGAAAAAGTGGAAATTTAAACACTTAAACATGATTTTTAGCAAAAGTTCAAGAAAGCAAACCCCTCCTAAAATTTAATTTTACATAGGAATACATACTGCTAATCTTGAAATTCGCGCTACAATGAGCATGATACACCCTACTGCACTGCTCATGTCAACTCCAAAGAAATGACAGTATTAAACAGCACATTTTGACCAAAGATAATAAGAAACTGATAGGAAGGAGCTAAAAACCTCAACGTATGTCGACAGTTAGCAGCTGACGAAGAAGCTTCTAACAGTGGCTACATCATCCAGCGCGGGCCTGTTGCGTGGCACGGTCAGAGTGCCGATCGGCTCCCGGGGCCGGACCTATACCAGCGTGCTATTTTTTTCATTTACGGGGAGCAATTGCGTGCTCCTTGGACTACTCTTACTCTCCCGCGACATCAAGACTAATCCAGGCCCCACTACAACTTACATATGTCACCATACACAAAGACATAGACACAATAGGACAATGAGACACATACAGAAGCATAACATTAACATATTACAGTACAACGTAGATGGCCTCACAAACAAAATCATGCAGCTTAGGGAATTCGTACACAAACAAAACATTCGCGTAGCACTTATACAAGAAACAAAACTAAAACGCACACACAAAACACCCACCATCCCTGACTTCACGGCGATTCGTCAAGATCGTACTGGGGGTCACGGGGGTGGACTCATCACTTACATACGCAAAAGCATTAGCTACACTGATGCCACCCAAAACATTACAAACACAATCCAAGCAGATAACACGATAGAAATGCAGGCAGTTAACATTAAAACACGCGCAAAACACAACACCACACTCATCAACATTTACATCTCACCAGATAGTTCACCTCAGGTGCCAGCAAATTACAATCCACAGTTACACAATCTGGCCTCTCTCACTAATGTCATCTTAGGAGGAGACTTCAACGCTAAAGACACTAGTTGGTACCTGCACAACCAAAGCAACACCATAAGCGCCAACATAGCCACACAACTAAACAGCCTCTTCATTCTTAACAATACAGAAGAACATACACACATACCACATCAAGCAGGATACTCAAACTCCTCCCCAGACAACGTTCTGTTCCCCCTCACTAGCAACACATACACACTGGAGAACAGAAAAACAACTGTCATCAGACCACCTGCCCATCATCATTACAACACGTTCTACACTCTGCTCCAACAGCCTTAGGCACACTTACAGAAATTACAAGAAAGCTGATTGGGAACAGTTCAAAATACGACTGAGGAACAATTCACCACATTAAACAGCACACCCATCATAAACATCAATACAACACTCAAGACATTTAATCAGATCATCATCAATAATGCAAACAAATACACACCGAAAGGCAACATTAGGAAATACAACTTAAATTACACTAGAGAAATAGCCCACCTCATAAGGAAACGTGACAACCTTAAACATAACACACAAACACCACACACAGAAGCCATAAAAAAGCAGATACAACAGCTCAACACAGAAATAAACAACAAACTTAAAAAAAACAAAGAGAAACATTTAGGGAATTCATAACAACACTAAACCACTCCACAGATACATCCAAGCTATACAAGACTATAAACAGCATTACCCACTCTAACAGCGGCATCCACACCTCACACGCGGCTGTCTGTCGCAGCCAAAATAATATCCCAACATATACACAACAAGCTAACATTCTAGTTAATCACTACGCAAAGATATGTCACTTAAACGGAGAAAACAACCAGAAACACGCAGACAGACAAACAGCCAGACACAAGAAAATCTACAGACTCGACACAACCATTACATCCTTCAATACAGACCAGACCACCAAGATCATTCGTCAGCCAGACTCTGTACTGAACGGACGCATTTCCTGAGCTCTCTGATATTGCTTCTACTTTTGGATATTGCCAATAACTTTACTTTTGGAAAGTTCTGAATTTTATGTACTTGCGTTTATATTTACATTGTTATTGTTAAGTAATTGAATATAAGTGGTTTTTAGCGATTTAGAAGTTTTCATAGCGTGCCGGCTTAATTTAACTTAAACTTGTGTTAGTTATAAACTAATTTAACTTGTGCGATGCCGTCGCGGAAAGCGTCGTGTGTTAGGTGTGGGGTTAATTGGTGGTATACGGATTTTAAGGATTATGACGGCGGTTCTATGGCGATTACCGAGAGATCGGTTTGTTTCTCTTGCGATTTAAGGGAGGAAATAGTTGGCATAAAACGTAGTGTACGTGAGGTAACGGAAAGACTTGCAACGTTTGATGAAGGCAGGGGTAGGGCTACAGTTGTCGAAAGCCGAACCAATACTAACGTTGAAGACGTTAGTAATTTGAAGGGTGAGGTGCGTAACCTAGCTTCTAGTTTAGGTAGCTTATCGGGAAGGTTGGATAGAGTTGAGGAAGGGGCTAAGGTTGGTCCGAGATTAGTAAATGCCAGAATGGTGAGGGATTTAGAGAGGTTAAGGGTGGAGCTAGGCCACGTAAATTAGGTGATAGGAATCCGAACCCTTTCGCCCACTTGGATAAGGACGTGAACGAGGGTGAAACTATTTTAAATGGGGGCTCTATAGTGCGCCATATGGACACAGAGTTCGTTGGACGGCATCCAACCAAGAGGAGGAGGGTCTGTCTCCCAGGGGCCAGGGTTGACAGAGTTAGAGACGAAGTGGATAGGGTTGATGTTGCCTCCCTTCACTCGATGTTGACGATAATAGGGGGCAACGACTCGTATAGGCCCGATACGAGAGTGCCTGACCTTTTGGTAAGATATAGGGGGTTAATTAGGTCCCTGAAGGTGAGGTCAGATAGGTCTTTAGTTCTAGGTATTACCCTAGGCACGGTTTGGGTCTTAGGATTACGTCAAAAACGATATTTTTGAATACTAAATTAGGAGAGATTTGTGTTAAGGAAAATGTACCCTTCGTAAAGCTGTGGTCAGAATTCAGTGATCCTAGCCTTTTTATAGAAGATGGGGGTGCATTTTAATGAAATAGGTAATGCTAGGCTAGATAGGTTAATTGACGAAAACGTTCGAAAGCTGTATAGGTCGGGTCGAAGCCGCCTTTAAACATTGTGGGTCCGGGAAACGCGGGTCCGACGTGAAAAATAGTTTAAAACGCCGACCCGTGGTAAAAAATAACTTAAACGTCTTTTATTGTAATGCGCGTAGTATTAGAAATAAATTAAACGAATTTAAGGCGATAATTTATTCCGGCAACTACGATATAGTTGCTATCACTGAAACGTGGTTAAATACTGTGACTTGGGACTTGTTGGGATATTGGGGTAACTTGATATACCGGGTTTTAAACTCTCTACTAATGATAGGTTACATAGGATTGGTGGCGGCGTTTTGCTGTACATTCGTAATTCCCTTAGGGCTATCGAGGTTAAGATAGATTTTCCTGCAGCAATTAATGCGATATGCGTTGAAGTTAGGACGCGTAGTCTTAGTTTCAATTTTGTTGTTTATAGACCTGCCGTTCAACCCCTCGATACCGATACTAGATTTTACACACTTCTTGGTAACTTTATTAATAATCGGGATAGTATAGTTCTCGGAGACTTTAACTGCCCTAACGTTAATTACGAGACTTTTACTGGTAACGATGAGGGTTTGAGATTGATTGAGTTCATGGAAGATAATTTTTTACGACAGATGGTTACCGAACCAACGCGCGGTGTCAATATTTTAGACGTGGTGATGACGAACGGCGAAAATATAGTCGAAGGTTTAGAAGAAGGCGAGAGTTTAGGATGTAGTGATCATCAAATTATTAGATTTAAGTTATTGATAGAAAATACTAAGGACAGTAACGTAATAGAAGTCCCTGATTTTTGTAAGGCCAATTTTGATAGTTTTGCGGATGGGATGAGAGTAGTGGACTGTGATAACTTATTTATGGGTAATGACGCAAATTTGCATTGGGAGGCGTTTAAAATAGTTTCTTGGATATCGAAAGGGAGTTTATTCCTCGTAGGCCCAAGCGCGCTAGAAATCATGGTAGGCCTAAGTGGTGGACTAGGGAAATAGGCGAGTTCATAAACCAGCGTATATACTTAATAAGCGCAATGGCACGGTAGCTAACGTTAATAGATGTATCGAGCTTCGACGTCAGGTTAAAAGATCAGTTAGGAATGCTAAGCGTAATTTAGAGATACTTATAGCTGCGGATAGTAAACATAACCCCAAAAAGTTTTTCGATTAAGTGAATAATCGTAAGCCGATAAAAGATAATATAGGCTCTCTCGTGGACGCTAATGGCGCTTTGGCTTCCGACGCTTAGGCGATGACGGGTATTTTTAATAACTTTTTGCGACAGTTTTTACCGTACTGGACGTAAATGATGTCCCTGCTGTGGACGATATCGTTCCATTTAGCAGCGAGACTATTTTTGATGAAATAACTGTTTACGAGGGTGAGATTGCGCATTATATCGATAGGCTAAAAGTTAGCAAGCCTCCAGGCCCTGACGCGTTTTATCCTAGACATCTGAAAGATTTGAAAGACGTTATCGTAGGCCCCTTAACGAAGATTTTTAATCAGTCACTCGAAACGGGGATTATTCCTGAAGACTTAAAATTAGCTAACGTCACACCCATTTTTAAAAAAGGCGACCGCACAGTAGCTAGCAATTATAGGCCCATTAGCTCAACGTCAATTGTCGGTAAACGTTTGGAATCCGTAGTTAGGGATCGTATCATCGATCACTTAGAAAGTCGCGATTTGATTAATAGTAGTCAGCATGGGTTTCGACGCCACAGATCTTGTTTAATTAATTTGTTAGAATTTTATAACGAAATAGTGCGCGAATACGATAAGCATAGAGCGGCTGACGTTATTTGTTTTGATTTTAAAAAAGCGTTCGATACAGTTCCGCATAGAAGATTAATTGCGAAGGTTAAAGCGCACGGTATACGCAGTCAGGTAGCTAACTATTTAGAGCAGGGGTTCCCAAATTGTGTTCCGCGGAACACTTCTCACGGTATACAAGTGTTCCACGGAACACCAATTTGGGAACCCCTAATTTAGAGGAATGGCTTCGTGCTAGGAGACAGAGGGTCGTTGTTAATGGTAGTGAATCGGGGTGGTTGGATGTAGGTAGCGATGTCCCACAGGTTTCAGTGTTAGGGCCATTGCTATTCGTAATTTACATTAACGACATAGATGTAGGATTGACTAGTAACGTGTCAAAATTCGCGGACGATACTAAAATAGGCGGTAAGGTTGTTAACGAGGACGATAGAAATAGGCTTCAAGACGATGTAAATAGGATTATGGAGTGGACTTATAAGTGTCAGATGCAATTTAACGTAGACAAATGTAAAATTTTGCATATAGGTTCTCGTAACAATAATTACACGTACACGATCGATGATACAGAGTTAGCGAGCGTTGACGAGGAAGTAGATTTAGGTGTACGCGTATCCAAGGATTTAGAAGTTAGGAACCAGTGCCTGGAGTCTTGCGCAAAAGCTAATAGGCTGTTAGGCCTATTAGCCGTTCATTTAGAATATGCCGTGCCACGAAACTAATTCCGTCATTGCGCAACAAGCCTTACGAAGATAGGATTAAAGAGTTAGACTTGCATTCACTCGAAACTAGGAGATTAAGGGGGGAGCTTATTGAAGTTTTCAAAATCGTTAATAAAATCGATAACGTAAATTTTGACAAACTGTTCACTTTCGATAATAGCAATACTCGTAGTAACGGATTTAAGTTGCGTGGCAGACGTTTCATTACTAATATCGCTAAAAACTTCTTTACGTTTAAAGTAATTGATAAATGGAATCTTCCCTCGTCAGTCGTGAACTCTACCAGCGTTAATATGTTTAAGAACCATTTAGATAAGCATTTTAAAAATATTAACGTTGTTTAAAATAAAAAAAACAATTAGCAGCAGGAGCTCTGGCGGTGGTGGTCGAGGATGGGTCTGTTGACGATTAATGCCAGCTTGTGGCATGCCAGCTTGTGACATGCCAGCGTGTGATGCCAGCAATAAAATTATTATAAAAAAAGACTAACACGAACGTAGATGTAGCACGTAGCGTAAACTAACGCTCTTTTTGTTATACTTTACCTATTTTTTTTTCCCTTACTTGCATGTCTGTAACTCTTTTTACTTGCATGTCTGTAGTTTGCATGGTATGACAGTGAGTTAAGACTGTGTTTTCATGGTTTGTAAGCGTTCTATTTTACTTCTTTTCATCTTTCACCCCTTTCCTATTCTCTTCGACTATTTTTCCGACTTGTCGGCAGTGGCCGCCGGATGATGATGGGGGAGTCTTTTTCTCTTTTTCTGAATGCATTTTAACCCACGAATGATAGGTTCTGCAACTTATTTAACCCTTATTCTCCTCTTTTAACCCCTTCCTCTTTCCTTTCTCTCGGGCTAACCTTAGAGTGGACCTTAGGGTCTTTGTTAGCCTTAGCTTCTGTAGATCTGTGGAGCATCAAAAACATTAAGAATTCGAAGGCTATTGGACCACACAACATAGCTAACATACACCTTAAACACTTGGGCCCACAGGGAATACTAGCTCTCACAAACATCAGCACATATTCATACCAACACTGTATTGTTCCTGACATATGGAAACAAGGTAAAATTATTACACTACTCAAACCAAACAAAAATCCAACAGAATCAGCTTCCTATAGACCCATTACTTTACTATGCACACCTTTCAAAGTAACAAAGACTACTCTTATAAATCACCAACCCACACACACCACTATCGCCTACTCAACATGGATTCAGACCTCACTACTCAACCACGACATTACTCACTAACCTCACGCAGCACATCATGGATGGCATCAACTCCAGACGACCAGCTCAACGTACACTATTAGCAACAATAGACATTAGTAAAGCATTTGATGCTATCCCACGCTTCCCTCTCATAAACAAAATACTCAACACAAACATGCACAGTAACACCAAAAGGTGGCTGTGCAACTATCTTTCAGGAAGATACGCACATGTCACATTTAATGGCAAGTCATCCAAAAACAAGCTTTTTCCGAACGGGGTCCCTCAAGGCTCTGTTCTCTCACCAACACTGTTCAACTTATACATGCATGACATAACAACACTCATAGACAACAAGCTTACCTTATCATCATATGCAGATGACATCACTCTAACATCCACCCACAACAACATCGACACCACTACAAATAACCTACAAACATACATAAACAGTATACAAGACTGGCTCACACACAATAGACTCAAAGTAGCGCCCACAAAATCAACCATCACCTTGCTAACAAGCAACACAACACCAGATAACTCCACGGATTACACTAAACACCACCAACATTCCACATACTCACAGGACCAAAATACTTGGGGCCACATACAACACATCATTATCTTTTTCAAACCATATTCAGGACATTAAAAAACAAATGTACGTCAAGACTTAACACGCTTAGGGTACTAACAGGCACAAACTCTGGACACCAGCAGGAAACATCATCACTCATATACAAACAATATATTCGCTCAGTTATGGACTATGCTAGCCCATGTTGGGCACCCATTATCTCAAACACACACATAAACACCTTACAGACAATACAAAACAACGCACTTCGTATCATTACAGGATGTACTCAAAGAACACCAATAGAACACCTACACAAAGAAACAAAAATACTAAAAGTTAGGGAACATTTAGACATGAGGGGAACACAATTCATGGCAGCAACGACAACTAACCCACAACACCCTTGCCACTACATGTACAATCATGCACCAACACCTCGCACCATTAAGGTAACACCAGAGAGACATTATAACCAAATACTCCATTCCATACCACGCCCCACAGATATCACACAGTACAGGAAAAATATGCACACACGCACACCTAACCCACAAAGCACTGACACGACTCGGTCCGAATGCGGTCCTGGGTGCGAAGCCGCCACCCATTGACAGGTCAGAGACCAGTCTGAGCACGTCGGTTCGAGTTAACTTAGCACGATTCCGATGTGGACATCACCCCAACTTACAGACATATAAACACAGACTAGACAACTCCACAAACGACACCTGCCACCTGTGCCAGGACCAGAGTTGGCAAAAACCCAGCAAAAACCCCAAAACCCAGCAAAAATCCAACTACCCAGCAAAAACAAAAAACCCAGCAAAAATCCAACTACCCAGCAAAAACCCCAAAACCCAGCAAAAATCCAACTACCCAGCAAAAAACCAGTTGGGTTTTTGCTGGGTTTTTGCCAACCCTGGCCAGGACACACCACAAACAATTGAACACATTATGACAGACTGTACTGCTCTAGCACAACATAGAACACAACACAACATCACTAATGCACTAAACCTCTGGTCCACTCCGGAGAGGGCGATCGGTTACCTGTGTGCCGCCGGCCTGCTCGATCAGGGTGGGCTGATCGGCTAATCAACAATAGCAACAACAACTCCTTATACTTCCCGCCACGAATTCCTAGGTTGAGAAACACTGCCTAGGGGATATCTGATATTTTCAATTCTTTTTATAGTTATAAGCTAAAGTGGGCCCTACGGGCCCATTTAGCTAGACCTACGGTGCTGGCACCTTCAGCCTCCCCAATTACTGGGAAGGGGGGTCAATTGTTCTGTTAATAAAACTATAGAAAAGAATGCAGCCATGAAAATCTTAAGCTTCACAATCTGACACAATGGGTTCGGATGTGAAGCTTAAGATTTTCATGGCTGCGTTTTTTTCTATAGTTTTATTGATCCCCCAGTGATTGGGGTCCTGCGGGAGGACCTGCCATGAAAATCTTAAGCTTCACATCCGAACCCATTGTGTCAAGAATTATTCTCCGTCTACAATTCGTGACGTCACACATTAATTATCTACGCCCATTTTATGACGTGTCTATGATGTCACTTCTATCAACCAATCCGCAATACATATGTCTACAGACGGACGGACAGGACTGCCTCTTTATACTATAGATCAGCAATCAGGGAGATGAAAGGAAAGTATGTCATATTCAAAATCCAGGCATACCATGATTGGTTATATTGAAGGATTGCCCCAAATCGCTCTATACATATTTGGCCTCTCTGCGAAATGATAGAAAGGTCTTTATGCGAGTGTTCTATAATTTAAAAATTGGGTGGCCAATGATGTAATTGGTTTTGGCCTATCAGTGGGCCACTGTTTCGGCGCTGCTGTAGCACCTACGGTAAGCCTATCTCATGAGAGAGAGTAGGCCAGTTTCACCAGGTGTTATGCGCTGCCCTGTTTTGGCTCTTTGCCTATCTTTTCTCTATTTAACAAGTACTACTACTGCCACTAAACTTACCCCAAATATTGTGTTAGTTTCTCAGTGAAGGCGTAGTTATGCTTCAAACAAAACTCTCACGAGTTATCATAATAAACAAAAAGGTATATATCTATAATATATTTCACTTGAATGGTAACAGAAAAAAAAATATAACAACGATCTTATTCCCGTTAAGATCCCGAGACGGTTAGATTAATTGTTTACAGTGAATTTTTCATGATTATTTTCTATGTAATTCCTGTTAAAATCCCGGGACGGATGGATTAATACACTCCATTCTTTGTCCTCTGACTAAGGCCTATCACATTTTCCGGAACGGACGGTCACAGCTCTGCTCTCAACTCCACCTTTCACTTCCAACGTCTGCCTTCAACTACAGTATCTTCCGGGTTTTTTCCCGTGCGCTCTCTCGCCTCCGTCTTACTCGCAGCTTTCCATCAGTGATTCAGTTTGATGAGAATATTGTGAGACTTTTTTCCTCATAAACCTGGAACTACACAAAACTTTAAAACGCTCTATACCAAAAATCTTACTAATTCCTAACTATTTTATATTATTTACCTAACTTATTTGGCCTATTTAATCGTGTTAAATCCTATCATTATACATATTTAGTATTATCTGAAATTAATTTGTTTTTAATGACATGATTGGACGAATAAAAAGGTGTGACATCACGTGACGACTATACTTATGCCTGACTGGTTCAAATCAACAAGTCCCATTTTCAAGGCAGAATTAAATTCATCTGAAGCCTGTTTCCTAACCTAATAATCTATCTATTAAACCTAACTTATGTTTTCCAATTAAATATTATAGATTTCATTATTTCTATTTATTATAAAACCCCAATTTTGCAATGCCAATATTAACGTACTTATTAATATGCAATTAATAAATGGCTGTAGGGAAATTAATTATACAGGGTGTTCGAAAAGTTCCGTCACCCACTACAAAATGTACATATTGTAATACCAATTTATTTTTGTGTGATTAATTGAATTTATATGTGATTCATTGGCATTTTTTTTTCTTTTCCAGGTATTAGAGTTGTGTGAACAATGGCAGACCAGTTCACTTACACTCTGGAGGAAAGGATAGTGATGAGCACATGGGCTCATGAAACGACACATACTGGCAAAACGATGCATGATGTCCAGAATGATTTCAACACAAGATTCAATAAGGCTGCACCACCAAACAAGACGGTATTACGCTGGAGAAAAAGCTGTTTGAAACTGGCTCCATCAAGGATAGACCACGGTCGGGAAGACCAACAACGCGAGCAATGTGAAGGTGTGATTGCATCGGTGGCTCGTTCACCGAAAAAATCGTTTCGGAAACGATCACAAGAACTTGCAGTCCCCATGTCCACAATGAGAGATCACATGACAAAAGATCTCGGCATGAACCATACCGCCCGTCATTTGTTAATGAAGTAAGCGATACAGACATACAGAAACGATATGAAGCCTGTGAACAGTTTTTGACCGGTTTTCCAACAATTCCTGCACGTGGAACAGTGATTTTTTCTGACGAGTGTGCAATTAACCGTAGCGCCAAAATGAAAAATGTTTACTTCTGGAGCAAGGAAAACCCATACTAGTTGGACAGAAAAGGAATGAGAAAGTGTAGAAAGTCTGGTACTGTGTGCTCTCCTTAAAGGAGGAGGCATGCAGTTAGAGAGTTCAGAAGAGCAATGTCCGTTATGATAGCGATAGTAAAGAGAGAATGAGGCAACACTGCGGCGAAGAGAGAAGAGAAAGAAAGAGAGAGAGAGAGAGAGAGAGAGAGAGAGAGAGAGAGAGAGAGAGTTACAAGGAGTTACAAGGAAAAGAAGTACCTCAAAAGGCCTTGCGGCCCATACCAAGGAGGTACCAATGGCAACGGGAGCCAGGGAAAATTTTCTACACCCTCAAATAGTCTGCAAGATTCGGTCTAACTTAAGAGAGAGAGAGAGAGAGAGAGAGAGAGAGAGAGTTACAAGGAGTTACAAGGAAAAGAAGTACCTCAAAAGGCCTTGCGGCCCATACCGAGGAGGTACCAATGGCAACGGGTGCCAGGGAAAATTTTGTAAAAGTTTATTTTTCTTTCAACTATCCTAGCAGTAGTAGAAAACTGGATAGAAAAGTAGAAGGCTCTCTCCCCACCCTCCGCTCCCTCCCTGCCAGAGGCAGGTACGGAAAAAGGTTGAAGAAAATACATTGACCCTGGAAAAGTAGCCAAGGAAATTTTACAGGAAAGTGGAGAATATATAAATAGCTCTATATTTAGCTTGCTCACAGAGACACCGTGCAAGCGATCTCCTGCAGAGTTTTCTTATGTTTTTAGTTTAAACTACGAGAGTATTCAGTACTTTGTCTAGCCTATTTTTAAACACATTTACACTTTGACTGGAAACAACCTCTGAGGGAAGTTGGTTCCAGATATTAACTATTTTATAGGAAAAGAAATTTCCGCAGACTGAGGTCCTAAATGTCTTTACACACTCAAATAGTGTGCAAGATTTGGTCTAACCTTTCTTGAACTGATCCACAGAGGAACTGTTCACAACTTCGAAGGTAACCTGTTCCATGTGTCACAGATCTTATAGGTAAAGTAATTCCCA
>JAJOZX010005786.1:232500-302821 GCA_023014485.1 Bathynomus jamesi | reverse complement strand
CCGGTTCGTGCGAACCGGTTCCTAAAATTTCTCGAGTTCGATTTGGAGGCGATTTGGAAATATTTAAAAGGAAATTAAATAAAGCATTTCAATAAAAACATTTTTTAGGTTTCATTTCTGACACGGAAGGGAGAGGAGAAGGGGGGAAGTGGGGAAGGGGAGGGAGGGGAGGGCGAACCGGTTCTTAAAATTTTTGAATTCCACCACTGAGTATATATACATAAAAATATATATAGAGTGTATATGTATATATAGTGTGTATATATATGTAGAGTATATATATATATATATATATATATATATATATATATATATATATATATATATATATATATATATGTATATATATATATATATTTATATATAGAATACATATATATATGTGGAGTACATAGATATATATATGTAGAGTATATATATATAAGTATATAATGTAAGTATATGGAGTATATATATATATATATATATATATATATGAAAATTATTTCACCAAAGTAACACGTTAAAAATATTTATGATGAATAAATACAGTATATATGATATGATGAATATATATGAATATACATGATGAATTTCACAATTAAACATGAAATGAATGAATGCTGCAAACCCAGAAGGAAAAAGAAAAACGATTCTAAGGCCTTTCTTGTATTCAGAGCTACACCTCGTCAGGAAATTCCCTGACGAGGTGTATCTCTGAATACACGAAAGGCCTTGGAATCGTTTTTCTTTTTCCTTTTGGATTTGCAGCATATATATATATATATATATATATACACCGTGTGTGTGTGTGTATATATATGTATACACACCGTGTATATATATATATATATATATATATTACATATTGTTCCAAAAAGACCTGGACAACTTTGCTTGTTAATATATTTAGAACCACAAATGATACAACGGTACCGTTTGGTTTATATGATACAGAATCTCATAAAGTTTTGCGCATATCATCAATACACTTCAATGTGTGCTCCGTTTGTCGCGCGCAGGATATCAAGGCGGTACACGAGTTCTTGCCATGTTCTGCCGAGCATGTTGGCGTCCACTAGTGCACATGCAGCTGTGATCCGAGCATGAAGATCCTGCAGGTTTCCACATTGGTCTTGTAGACCACATCTTTAACAAACCCCCACAGAAAGAAAATGAAGGGGGGTTCTGTCTGGTAATCGTGGGGGACAAGCGGTTGGTACGTCTCGGCCAATCCAGCGACCTGGAAATTTGTCATTCAGGACGGCTCGAACGACTAAGGCCCAGTGAAGGGGAGCGCCGTCCTGTTGAAAAATGATATCGGGTTGCAGTTCTGCAATCTGTGTGAATGTGAATCCTTCCAACATGTCTAGGTAAATTGTTGAGGTCACTGTATCCTCTGCAAAGAAAAACGGACCCACCAAGCGGTCATGGAGAATGCTACACCACACATTGACCTTTGGACTATCGCGTATGTGTTCAATGATCACGTGTGGGTTTTCAGAGACCCAGATCCTCACATTGTGCCGGTTGACCTCTCCCGATACATGAAAACAAGCTTCATCTGTGAACATGACCTTTCTCAGGTAATGTTCGTCATCCTCTACGCGGCTGAGCATTTCCACGGCAAACGCCTTGCGTTTGGGTCCTTCATCTGCTTTGAGTTCCTGCAGCATCTGCACCTTATAGGCATAAAGCTTCAGACTTTTATGCAAAATCCTGTGCACAGTGGTGGTTGGTAGTGCCAATTTTCTGGATGCGCGTCGGATTGATTTTCTATGACTTTGTTGAAATGATTCACGCAGTCGTTCAACGTCTGCTGCACTTGTGCTTGGTCGACCGGTACTCTTCTGTTCCAGGAAACTCATCTCCTTAAACCTCTTCTACCACTCTGATACTAGTCCGCGATGGCGGATTCCTTTCATACCTTGTAAGGAAATTACGCTGAACTTGGGTGTCGGATCTCGTCTCGATAAACCATTCGACGCACAGAGCTTTCTCCTGTGGAGTCGCCATTTTTTGTATCATATAAAACAAACGGTATCATTTTATTATTTGTGGTTCTAAATTTATTAACAACCAAAGTTGTCCAGGTCTTTTTTGTACACCCTATATATATATATATATATATATATATATATATATATATATATATATATATATATATAATTGCTAGAAACCAAAACGAGCTGTAACTCGGAAACAAAGCCATTTCTGGCATATATTTATACACACTTTTTTCATTGTTTTCAGGTCCTGAATCCATCCTGAATCCATGCTTCGATACATGTTATAAATGTTATAATTTGATTTATCATCGAAGTAAAGCCGCGACCTGGTGACACAATTATTTTTATATAATTTCATTCATTCATTAAGTCACACGCTAGTGTATGACTAATTTCCTCCCGAACGGAAATCACACGCCAGTGACGTAGCCGGATCCTTGAATGCACCTGGGAGTCACAATGGATTGTGAGACACTCGCTTCTCCAAAGTTCTCAGGTTGCGTCAACCGCTAGCGTGGGGGCGTAGGCAAGTTCCGTTCCTTTGAATATATAAGAAAGGGCTCAGCGCCCTTACGGCAGGTTCCGAGTAGACGGGTCTCCGGGATGAAATTGCGGGTTTTCAGTCCGTTAAGGGGAATTTGAGGGTTATCGGGTTTTCAATTGGAGTCTGACTTTAGGATAGGCAGTAGACTTAGCACTTGATTCATACATTCAATATTACCAATAACAACCCGAAGCTTGGAAAAACAGATTCAGAACGGACGAGGTTGAGCGTCTTAGAAGGGATCTGTGGGCTGACGGGTAGTTCAACTCGTTTGGAAATTGCTTTACGTTTGTGTATACGGAAATTTGGGATTGGAGTTCTGACTGTAGGTTAGGCAGCAGGCTCAAGCAATATTTAACGTATATTTAAATATTTACAATGAAGGATTAATTAGTACTGTACTCAGTAACAATGGAAGAAATATTCATATTGTTAACTTTTGTGAAAATAAATTTGATTCATTAGAACTGATTGAAAACATTAACTTGGTTAATAAAAACAACTTCCGACGTGTTTCTTTGACAACCAAAGAATCTCTACAGAGTAACTCTTAAGTGAACAAAGAGTTCGGCGTGCTCTGTGACAACGGTTGGACAAGACATTGAGATGGTCCTTCCGATCGAGGAGTACAATATCATACCCTCTTGGAGTTTTCAACTCACTAAACTCCAGGGGGTGTATGATATACATATATATATATATATATATATATATATGTGTGTGTGTGTGTGTGTGTGTGTGTGTGTGTTTTATTTCATACGAGCAAATGTTTTTAACCTATTAAAAGTTTTCGCCTTCCTTAGAATAGGCTACCTCACAATTCCCAATACATATATATTTTTTTTTTTTAAGTTCGGGAAGAACCGATTCGCCTCTATTTAAAAGGGCATATCTCGGAGGAAAACAAAGAAAAAGTGAGAGGAAAGACAGAGGAAAAAGAAAGGGTGGAGGGGACAGTCGAAGTGGAAAAAGACCAAGGATGAAAAGGACTGCAGGGTCGAGCCCCATCATCCTTGGGTGCTAGGGCCGGGAGGGCGCACGTGAAACCTCCAGGAACAAGCACGTACAAACGAGCACAAAGAGCACTCAAGAGCACGAGCTTAGAACCCCCTTGCGGGGCCCAATATATATATATATATATATATATATATATAGGCCCTATTCAAAAAATTTCTTGAAGCTGTAATAAAAGTCCGCGAGAGAAATGTTTGTAATGAATCTTATTACTTATTTTTATAAAGTAATTCTAATTAAACCTTCTAATATAGCGTTTTCAGTTATATCTGTTGAAGTTTCAGGCATTTAAATGATACATTCAACTATATATGCGAGCATTCTTTATCCCCGTCTATGTTCACAAAGAAAAGACTGAAACCGATTCAAAAGAACTCTTGAAGGATCGGGGGTTCGCCTGATATCATTGTTGAGTTTTTATTTATTGTTATATATGAAAATTATTTCACGAAGGTAAGACGTGAAAAATATTTATGATGAATAAAACCACGAAGGAAAGGAAACACAAAATGGTGCTCAAGCGCTTTCGTCTAATGACATCCTCAGGAACACTGAAGTATATAAAAAGGTTAAGCCTATATATAGGTTACAGAAAGAAAAAAAGAAAAAAAAATAACATACATACACACAAACACACATATATATATATATACATATATATATATATATATATATACATATATATATACAGGACAGTTGTCCAGTGCCCTTTTTGTCCATTTGTCAGAGTTAGCCCACTGTATTGATTGGAATAATGCTTCAGTTTTATTCCATTCAAGCAACATTGTTAATAGAAATATTCTTGAGTCTGCCATTATCCAACTTTCAAATAACTTCAACATAAGCAAAGGTCTTATTCAACTCGATCCTCTTATGTTGAATTCCTTTAAAGCAGATTTAGATAAGAAGTGTAAAACATTAAATCTTTGGTAAACTTGTCTTCTACTTTATTAACTTTTAATTTGCATTTTATTTTTTATATATATCGAAACCTGACCATAGGCAGCAATATGTTAAAACCCGGACAGAGTTCTAGTATAAATTTGTATTTTTATAATCCATTTGATCTTGTGCTAAAAATCGATTAACTTTTAATTTGCATTTTATTTTATTTATTATTTTTTTTTTTATATATCGAAACCTGACCATAGGCAGCATTGTGTTAAAACCCGGCAGAGTTCCAGTATAAATTTGTATTTTTATAATCCATTTGATCTTGTGCTAAAAATCGATATTTTTCCTTACAATCTGTACGCCTCATTGGTAATCCTTTAAGGTTTTAATTTTTAATAATTTTTTATTATTTTTACTTCTCTGTTTATTGTATATATATGTATGTATGTATGTATGTATGTATTTGTATATATAGATATGTATGTATATATATATATATTATGTGTGTTTGTGTGTATGTATGTAATTTATTTTTTCTTTTTTTCTTTCTGTAACCTATATATAGGCTTAACCTTTTTATATACTTCAGTGTTCCTGAGGATGTCATTAGACGAAAGCGCTTGAGCACCATTTTGTGTTTCCTTTCCTTCGTGGTTTTATTCATCATTGTTATATATATATATATATATATATATATATATATATATATATATATATGTGTGTGTGTGTGTATATATATGTATATGGAATTGCGAGGTATTCTAAGGAAGGCTTGTTTGCGTGGATTTTGTTATGATACAACTGTGTTAATTCTACTTTGTGTGTACGAGTTTTGTTTTATTTTCTATGCAAATCCACATATATACATTTCATATACTTTGGTGGGCTGAGCTACCTTAGCCTAGGTTACTCTCTTCCCTTGGAGATCACATATATACCCATACAATTCACACACACACACCCGCATATACATTTCATATACTGAGCGGTCTTAAGTTAGGTTACCCTCTCACCCTTGGAGATCACATATATACATACACAATTCACCTATATATATATATATATTTTGTGGGGGAGACACTCTCATCATATTGCAGTGTTGCAAGGTTGCATACAATTGCATTGCACTCGGGATTTTTGCGGGCATCCTACTAGGAACATTTAAGTTCATCATCCCCAAAGCGGGACATTTCTGCGTCACCTAAAGTTTTCAGGGGACAGTGGGCTAGTGGGACATATAGCTCAAAAATGGGACAGTCCCACTGAAATCGGGACGTCTGGTCAGACTAAAGTATAAGTGATGTAGAATTTCAAGGTACAAATATCAATAATTTCACTAACGACAGCGATATGAATGTAGGTAATAATTTAAAGGAACGTATTGTCAATGTTCATATTTTGCATGATTTCCTTCTCTCAGACCATTGAAGCTTGTAATTAATTTTACCAACATAAATAAAACCCAACAAAATAACTCTTCAGGCAGAAATGAATGTGTCTACTGGTATAAGGTTACTGTGCAACAGAAAATAAAATATAAGAGAGGACATAGTACCTTCTTAATAATTTAGAATTATTGAATCTTAAATAGTAATTCCTGTTCAAATGATTCTCACTTTAAACTTGTTGATAGGTATTATAATGATATAACATCCACACTAAGGGAAGCAGGAAGGCCTTGGATTAAATCGTGCAACTATCATACTAAAATTATTCCTGGATGGAATGATTTTATAGTGCCCCTGAAAACGGAATCAAAGGATGCTTACTATATCTGGTGTCTCCATGGTCGTCCGAGAATAGGGGAACTTACATGAATATGAGTAAAAGTAGGACTTACTATAATGAAGCCATAAGACGATGTAAACAGGAACAAGACTCCATTCGAGCTTCAAAAAACTGTAAAGTTGATTTAAATAATAATAGTAACAAATTCTGGAAATTTGTCAAGAAAGAAACTGGTGCTAAGAATGTCATCCCATCAACAACTGATAAAGTGTCTTGGGAGGTAGAAATAGCTAAGTTATGGAGAACGAAGTAGTACTCAGACATCCTTAACAGAGGGGGGGATTGTTAATCTTAATGTAGGTTGCAATGGAACGACAATAGGTAGGGACAGTGAAAATGCGGGGACTTCAGTGCCTGAAATTAAGAGTCTGATTAAAGACGTAAGACAGGCGCCTCACCATCGATAGATGACCTGTCGAATGAGCATTTAAAATACGCTAATGATGTGATTAGTTTTTATATCTCATTGTTCTCAACCATGTTTGCTCACAGTCATATTCATTTAGAGTTTATGAGGGTTTATATCACACCCCCTTGAAAAAATAAATGTGCGGACATTCTATCCAGCGATAACTACAAACCTATTGCTGTTGCCACCCGCTTCTCCAAATTACTTTAGAAACTTTTGCTTCGCCGAATAAATGATTAATTACGAGTATAATTTATGGACGTCTCCTAATCAGTTTCGTTTCCAAAGGTCCCATTCAATTGACCTGTGTATTTATGTTTCGAAAGAGATTGTATTTAAATATACTGTCAATGATTCAACAATTTATAGTTGTTTTTGGATAGAAGTAAAGCATATGATAGAATGAATCAGAATATTCTATTTTAAAAATTAGAAGACAGAAATATTCCACCATATGTTTAAACTTATTGAAATTTGGCACACACAACAAACTATGAATGTTAGACGGAGCAATATATTGTCCGAATGTTTTGGTTCCTCTTGCGAAATTAGACAAGGCTCCTTCCTTACACTCTCCTCTGCTGTTTAATATATATATAGTGCACAGTGGTATCTTTCTTTAAAAAGTAAAAATCGAGGCATATTTAAAAAAGTAAATAAAAATGAAACGAATTAATCTATACACCATTTTACTGAGTGTTTCTTTGTGAAGGAAATTAGCTGCCTATCGAAATTCCTACAAATAACCCCCCTCCTCATTATCCCCCACAGCCACAGTCGCGAGCACCAGTCAGTGAGAAATATCTAGCGTGCCACATCCCCCATCCCCCGAAGTAACGGAGAATAATTTCTCTCACCCAGTTTGAGTTAACCCTCACCCAGTACTTCCAATAATACCCTTTTTGAGTCAATTTTGTACACCAGCGGCTACCCTCTAGCAGTAACATGGAAATGGTAAATAAATTCCTGCAACTCTGTGGTATCTGCAACGATGCAACTAATGAGGCAAAGGCGATGAGGTGCGATCTCTGCCAGTTGCTTTTTGATTTCAGATGCCTAGAATGGGAAGATGAAAAATCTCCCTTATAACGAATGCGATCCAACTTAATGGAATAAATTTTTTTTGCGAAAACTGCATGACCGAAATAAACTCTTTTACGATATTTAAGAAAGAGAGAACGAGAAGAAAATAAAAGAGGAAAGTGTGAATAAAGAACAGAGGAAAACAGAAGAAACGAAGAAAGGCGAATCAGAAATAAGTCAAATACCGTCACACAACGAGGCCGACACCATACAGGCAAAAGAGAGTATAAAGACAACAGATAGTACAAAGGCAACGAAGGACATTACCACAGATAGCATAAATAGGAAAAGACAAGAGTCCAGTCAAGAAAACGGAGTGAAACTGTCCCCCAATAATGAGAAAAAAACAAAGGCCCCGAGTAAATATAGGGGAGGAATTATATGCCGATATTATATAAAAGATAATTGCAGATATAAAAGAGGACAATGTATATAAGAACATCCCCCAATCGGCAATTTCTTCTATAAAAATGATCATTGTAAATTTGGAGACATATGCAAATTCTACCACCTGAACATCTGCAGGAGTTACGCAAAATATGGAACCTGCAAATACGAGAAAAAATTCCACTATCAACATCTCCCGACGAACCCAAAGTACAAAGGACAAAGTTTAAAGGGCAATAGGAAAAACAAGAACAAAAGGAATAACAAAAGGAATAACAATAGGAACACAATAAGCGAACAAAATTTTTTTTTCAACATTGCAGACACGATACGGCTGCTAAATGTCATCAAACGCATGCAGTTGACACAGCTGGAAAGCCCCGAGCCAAACCGCTTCCGGGTAGGTTTCCAGGTAAGCGGAAACGGATCTCTGTCGGAGGACCATAGGGCAACGAAACAAACGAAACCGAAGGAAAACGAACTTGAAATGCACAAGGGAAACGAAAAACAAAGAACATAAATATTGTCCTGGCTAATAGTCAAGGAATAAGACCAAACGAATCACTCAACAAAGTTTCGTACCTGAAAAGATTTATGGATGAAACAAGGGCAGACATCGCATGCCTTACAGAAACTCATCTTAAGGATTGCCAAGGAAATTGTGAAAACTGCGAACATTGCATTGAAAAAAAAGAGATAAATAGAGAGGGTTTGAACTTACTAAGAGCGGATAGAACAACGAGACGTAAAGATGGCTGTGCTCTATATATGTACATGAAGGTCATATGACAGAGACGATAATAAGTAAATCAAACAGCTTTGTGGAACTTCTAACAGTTAAAATAGAAAAACTAAACGTACACTAATAGTCATCAAAAGACCTCCAAACACCCCAACCGAAAAATTCCCGGAGGCCATTGATGACATCAGAGAGCTAATAAAAGCCATAAACCCTCCATCTCTGAATATAGTGATTTGCGGAGATTTTAACGTCCCATTTATAAAATACAAAAAGGTAGATATGAATATATATATATATATATATATATATATATATATATATATATATATATATATATATCCACCAGAACAAAGGGGGCACAAGAGGAGACCAGGAACAAGCAAAAGTTTTGATGGCTCTCACAAATGAATCTATGCTGACACAGGAGATAACAGGAAATACCAGAAAGAACAACTGCTTAGATCTGGTGTTCACGAATAACACGAGCTTGATTGCTGATATAAAAATAACCCCAACCATTATCTCAAACCGCAACTTAATCGAGATATCAACAAATATGACGACAACATCAAAAGACAATACACATACTGAAGAAAGAAGAAAATTTGAGGCCTTTAACTTAAACTCCAAGACTAAAAATTGGGAATCAATCAGATCGCACATGGCATAAGTAGAGATGATAATCTGAAGGCGCAAGGTCTGGAGAATATGGAGGATGTGAAAGTTTTTCCCACCCAAGCTCCTCAATTTTTGTAGAAGTGATCCGAGCGGTATGATGACGTGCGTTGTCGTGGTAGAACACGATTCCTTTCCGATTAACCAAAGAAGGTATCTTCTTTTAGTGCAGTGTTCAATCGATCCAGTTGTTGACAGTAGACTTGAGAGGTGATTGTTTGGTTGTGTGGTAAGGTTTCAAAGTGTATTACACCACCTTTATCCCACCAAACACTAAGCAACACCTTCCGTGGGTGAAGATTTGGTTTTGGCTGTGGTGTCGCTGGTTCTCCGGCACAAACCCACTGTCGACGGCGCTTAACATTCTGGTACAGTATTCACTTTTCATCACCAGTCACTAAACGGAGCAAAAACGGAGCTTGGAGTTCACGGAATGAAGAGCTGTGCTAATGTTTACCCGCACCCTCAGATTGTCTACCGACAATTCATGTGGTACCCATTTTCCTAACTTAGGCGCTTTCCCGAGTTGTTTCAAATGTCCATGAATGGTGGACGGGGATGAATTGAGTTTCTGGGCCAATTCTTCGACAGTTGTTGAACAGTCTTCTTCAAGTGCGGCTAACAGCAGGTCATCATCAAACTCAGCAGGGCGTCCAGAGCGTGCTGCATCTGTCGAACAGCAGTTACCATTCCTAAATTTTTGAAATCCTCTTTGACATTTCCTCACATGCAGAATATCGTTGCCATAAACGTCCTGAATGTTTCGCGTTGCTTCAGTAGCACTATTCCCTTTTTTGAACTCGTAAAGCATTATATGCCTGATATGCTCTTCTGATACCGCCATGTTCATGAGGGGTTCACATAAAGCAAAACACGTCTTCACTGGTCAAGGTCTGTAAAGTATGTAGCGAAACACGATAGATCTCCTCTTAGATATAACCTTCGGAAAATTTATGCTTAACCTTCAAATGCACAAAAAATTTGAATCACGTCATGACACAAAATGGGTCCTTTGGGACCCTTATCTAAATTCATTCATTGATTTATTATTTCTATTATATATATATAAATATATTTATATATTATATATATTTATATATATATTATATATATATTTATATATATATAATATATATATTTGTATATATATTATATATATATATTATATATATATATTATATATATATTATATATATATTATAAATATTTATACATATAATTATATATATAATTATATATATATTATATATATATAATATATATAAATATATATATATTATATATATATTTATATATATTATATATATATTTATATTATTATTATATATATATTTATATATATTATATTTATATATTATATATATATTTATATATTATATATATATATTTATATATTATATATACATATATATATATTTATATATATATTATTATATATATATTATATTTATATATATTACATATATACATTTATATATTATATATATATATTTATATATTATATATATATTTATATATTATATATATATATTTATATATTATATATATTATATATATATTTATATATATATATTTATACATATATATCATATATATATAATTATATATATATTTATATATTATATATACACGGTGAACCAAAAGTAGGTGGACAGTAGGTTGAATACGGTTTGTGTTATATTATATTATAACTATGGTGTTCATTATAACTATGGTGTTTGTGTTATATTATATTAAATATTATAACTAAATTTATTTAAATTTTATTTTGTATTATAGTATAAAAAAAATTAAATATGTATTCTCAAAATAAACGTTATCATTTACTGTCCACCTACATTTGGTTCACCCTATATATATATATTTATATTATATATATATATTTATATAATATATATAATTTATATATTATATATATATTTATATTATATATATATATATATATATATTTATATATTATATATTTATATATTATATATATATATATATTTATATATTATATTTTATATTATATAGATATATATATATATATATATGATACGGTAACTGAAATAAAGAATGAAACACCTTTAACATCTTCATTTTATTTCCTCATAACATAGTTTTTAATTAGAAAATATTTAAAACGCATGAGAAAATTTTTTAAAAATGAACAAATCTCTACTAGATGTAAAAGGAAAAATAACAGAAAATTTTCATTTACCAACCACAATAAAACTTATTAGCAAGAAGGTTTGCATTCAAATATTTCAGTCTTTTTAGAATGTTGTGCACGAACAGTTTTCTTACATTTAGAGCAGATACGAGACGATTTCCTATCTGAATTGCATTTATAACACCTTTTTCTTAATGATTTCTTAGTTGAAACCTGGTTATCTGTTACTTCTGAAGATGTTCGAACACCGCAAACGGACATTGCATTCTGTATGGAACGACTGAGTCCTACTGTATTTTTTGACCTTAGTTCAATCAGTGGTAGATTTAATCCATGCTTAAATCTACGAGAAACTGTCGTCTTTTATGAGTAGATCCTTTCTGCCATTCAGGATACTTGTGCAAGTATATCACATAGGTATTTATGACACATAAGTTCAAGATGTTCATGAAATAAGCTAATGGCCAGCGCCTGGTTTTTCGCTGAACACTGTATGAATGACAGAGCTGGTCAACAGTATCAACAGCTCCTTTTGTATGATTATAATAAGTAATTATTTCTATTTTTCCAGTTTCTTGGTCCATATTACCATCATGATGGAGAGTAGAAATGAGTTTGACACTTTTGTTTATTTTTACGAACTGTGCCAACATACGTAATCCTTTTCAGCAATAGTTCTTCAGCGAGGCTAAAGTCTGAAAAGTAATTATCACCTGTAATATTACGCCCAGAATGATACAATGGTTCAACTAGAGCTTTTACAATTTCGGCAGCTACATTTTTTACTGGAACGTTTCCTACTTTTCCTGTGTATGGTTCCCCGTTATACTGTAGATATAACCACTGTTACAATCAGCTAGAATAAAAAGTTTCATACCATATTTATCTGACTTCGAAGGTAAATATTGCTTGAATGGACAACGTCCTCGGAACGGTATTAGCTGTTCGTCAATGCAAACTTGGGCAGATGGAGTGTAGTTGTTCCTGCAATTGTCAATAAATTCATTCCACAATTCCCTGATTGGCGCAAATTTATCTAGTGACCTTCTTTGAGCTCGTGTGTCCTTATTATCAAAACGAAGGTGACAGCGTATAATTTCGAATCGGCGTAAAGACATTGTTGACTTGAAAACCGGCCTTCCCAGTGGTCCGTCTTTCCACATATCACGAATATTCTCAGGATTGCCTTTTGAAACTCCCATCAAAATGAGGAGACCTAAAAATGCTTTTAGTTCTTGCATACTAATTTTTTCCCACTCTTTACTTTTAGTTTCGTAATACTGTACAGTGAACCATGCTTATTTGTAAATCGTACAATATCAAGTAGCATGTTTTCGCACAGAAATGAATGGAAAATTTGAAGTTTATTGTCGAAATTTATTGTGGGGCCACACTGAAAATTGATGATATTGCATGCACGCGTACGTGACGGAGCTGGAGGAGTGGTACTCCATTTCCTTCCTGATTTTTCTATCTATTCCTTTCGAATATCACCTTCCCTCAAGTTCACTAAATCATCACCATTGTTGGAAGAATCTGAATGAGAGCTTTCCGAATTTGCATAAGTCACGGTTTCTGAATCTTGTTTTTGTGAATGCTCAACACCATCATCTTCACTGATTTCATTTATACCAATGTCACTAAAATCACCAATGTCATTATCACTTACATTGCTTTCACTACTGTCACTTTTATCAACTAATGCATTGACCGTGGATTCAATATTTTCGTCACAAAGTTTGACTCGCTTCCTCTCCATCCCGTATCTGAAATAAGAATAAAATCAGCTCCGAAATTTCCAGATGTAATTGTACTAAATGCGCATGCGCGTTACAACTTCCCACGGGTGAGTCTGACTCAATACATGATGCAATACCGTAATATATATATATATATATATATATACAGTATATATATATATATACTAGGGTGACAATAAAAATCGAAATTTGGAGTTTTTTGTTGGCCATTTGTTCAATGCTGCTACTACATGAGAAAACAATGTACTCTAAATATTAGGTCATTCAGATAATATTTAAGGGTGTCTCAAGTGAGGTAAATAATTCTCCTTATAACAAAAATTAATTATTCATTACCTAGTAAAAATAAATTAATATTTTTTTTAATTAATGTAAATAAACGTTAGTTTTAGTTCATAAGGTTTAAGTGCAGGCGTACTCCAATCGTAATAAGTAAATAATATATTTACTAAATATACTCCAGGGTGTCTTTCATTCAATTGTAGACCACCCATTAATTCTTGCTTTTCCTCAAGCCATACCACTTTTTCATTGTACCAGGCTGAGACTTCCTATGATCCTCAACAACCTGCAAGAGATGTTGGCGCTGTTCTTCATTCTTCGTAATCTTTGTATTGAACGCCTGGATCAAGGCAATTCCCCTCTCTGCCATGTCATTGACGACTTTTAGTCCTTCAACTATAGTCAAACCAGTCTTGAAATCTTCGTCGTCCGGCCAGGTCTCTGGTTCCTTGGACAAGAAACCATCATTAATTTTTAGAAGTTCAAAGAGAAGCTTTGATCCTTTCGAGGCAAAGTCCGAGAGCTGCTTTGTTGAAATGGAAGAAACAGCAGGTATTGGGCTCGCTTTGGAGGATCTTCAGCAGCTTCTTTTTCGAGGATTGATCGAGCGATATTCTTTTTCGTCGTTGCATTGATACCTTTATCAAAGATTGCGAGACCAATCAAGTACTCGCTGAGGTACCATAAGTGACGACCGAGGACACTAAGGCAGGATGCTGAGATCTTTCATCGTGTTACTTTGCTAGGTCTTGAAGAAGCTTCAAATCGTTCGCGGGAGCAGATGAAGGACTGCTGGCCGTGAACCACGCGCTGACATATAACTCCAGGGCAAAAAATACAAATCGTTTTAAGCCAGACATTTCACGAGTTGTAAGTCTGAACTGATGGGAAAGCAGCAGGATTTTTAATGAATAAATTACTTTTGCCATCCAACGTGCTCGGTGAAGTGCTCCAGGTCGCCGAAACCTAAAGTTAGGTAAATTACCTCCAAGAATTGTAATCGACAACTCCAAGAATTCACGGTAATCATCCCTCGGCTGATGTTTTGTCAGATATAGATTCCAGCAAGCGATCAGTTCTTCTCGATTCTCATTCAGACTCGATGGAAGGTCTGACAGGGTCTTGTACTTATCTTGGCAAATTGTATTCCACGTCTCTTTGGAGCGGGAGAATAGGAGGATATCTGGACCAGATGATGGTCCCATGCATTCCATGTACGCCTTCTCAACGACAAGTTCTAGGATGTGATGGCGACATGCAAGGTATAAGAGTCGGCGGCCGAGTTTCTGCTCCAAAATTACGCATGCCCCAGACAAGTAACCAGTATTTGAAGCTGTAGTGTCGAAGCTCATAGCTGATACCTTTTCTGACACATTCCATTCTTTGAGCGCAGCATGTACCACCGAGGCGATGACCTCACCCGTTCCTGATGTCAGCTTAGGTACACCCAAGAGCTTCTCGGTATCAACTCCGGTTACGAAAATGGCTAGTCGGTCACACCGACCACCTTCATCGTCTGGTAGAATTTTTCCGTCCCAGTGAACAGTGAGCACTTCGTTGGGTGTGAACCTTTGTTTAATCTTTCCTGCCGTCGCCGAACGGAGCCTTTCTCGTGATTTTCTAATGGTTTCATAGTTGAGCGCGAGTTTTTGTGAGTTATGGCCGAGGCTTCTAGCCGTAGCGTCGATAATCCGGTGTGCTGAACGATGACTGATACCTGTGCGATCCAATGTACTTGCCAAGTCGTATGCAAAATGAACTTGAAGCACCAAAAGCTGATCATCCAAAGATTGATACACATCATATTATTTAACGATTTATTTATGAAAATTTTAATTTAATGAAATAAATTAATCGATTTGCATAATCTATAGTATGAAATAAAGGAAACAATTCTATTAAATTATATAATACACTTGCATTCTCGAAACATTTTTGTTTTTGAAGCGTTGTCGAAACTCGTTCATTCTTGAAATTTCTCCCGCGCGACAGTTTCATTCATGTGACTCGAGGCACCCCTAAATGCTTTCCGAATTCCATGAGATTTCGTGTACGGTGTTTCCTCATAGGGTGGCAGCATTGGACAAATGGCCGGCAAATTGTTTTGAATTTCAAATTTTATCCCTATAAGAAGTTGTCACCCTAATATATACTCAACATCGCATAATAAATCATGATGCACCAAATTTATTTTATTTTTCTAAAATGGGTCCCAGGGGACCCATTGCAATATTGCCTATTAGTGCCTGTTACCGGGCTCCTGATGATTTTTGTTTTTAAGTATCATAGGATATGGTAGTATATACATAAGCAGAGGAATACATGAAATATCAATTGAAAACGATATTTCTAAGTAATAATTTATGAAACATAAATGACGCTTGGGTCCCTGACGACCCATTTTGTGCATCTGAGGGTTAAACCGAGTAGGACTAGTTTAAACTTAATCTATCGTAAAAACCGACATTACCTATGGGATGACCTTATATATATATATATATATATATATATATATACACACACTGCCTTCTAAACACTATATCGTAAAACCATATTGAAAAATATTTTAATGGCATGCTTCAACAAATTATTGTTTTGGAACATCCCCTCTCAAATAAATATACACAAATTAATTAAATAGAGCGAGCTAATCTTTAAACCTGATGGAGATAAATGCGAAAAATTAAATAGTTAGCCTTATTTTAATTTTTATTTTGTTTTAAAAATCATAATGCTTATTATGTTATAGTTTAAGGATAAAATTGTATATTATGGTTAAATTTTGTTTTGCCATTAAACTATGTTTATCTATTCGATTTTTTGTTTAAAAGATCAAATACCAAACGTCAAATTGGCCTCGTGGTGTTCCACCATGAGAAGCTCAATAATAGCGTTACCCCTTTTTTGAGACCTTGTCGGTCTACACTCATGGTCCCATAAACGTATTTGTTTATGCTTAATAGTTCTGTATTTTTGGTCGTATTTAGAGACCTTTTCGGTCTCCAGGAGCCGATAAGTAAAGGCCGTGGGTAAAGTGGGCTTGGTGATGGTAAGCTATACTTAGACGATTGGTGGTTGTAGTGTTGTTTTTTTTGTGTGATGGATATGTTTGTATATACAGGGTGTCCATAAGTCCGGCATCATAGGAAAAATAATAAAAAAAGGCAAAACAAAAGCTTTTATTTACAGAACGTACTCAATATGTCCACCATTGTTTTCAATACACAAATTCAGACGTGATACCCAATCAGCAACCACACGGTGAATGATGTCAGGAGTAATGGTGTTACATGCCCCAATAATGCGCTGTCGCAAATGTTCAACACTCCTAATTTTCTCTGCGTATACCAGCGCATTCAAGTGGCCCCAGAGATAAAAATCTAGTGGCGTGAGATCCGGGCTTCTAGCTGGCCATTCTACAGGCCCTCGACGTCCTATCCAATGACCAGTGAATTGTTGGTACAGGTATTCCCTTACTTGGGTGCTGTAATGTGCAGGAGCGCCGTCTTGCTGGAACCATGTTGGGAAATTTCCTTCTTCGTTCAAGACACTGGGAAATGCTTCTTCCTTGAGCATACGTAGGTAGGTGCCTCCAGTGACATGTTCATCGAAAAAGAGGGGGCCTATGATGCGATCCTTCCAAATCCACACCATACCATCACCCGAGATGCACCTTGTTCCTTTGAAGAGGTATACCAGTGAGGGTTGTTTTGAGACAAGTAGCGGGTGTTCTGTCGATTTACCTCACCATTTCCATAAAAAACAGCCTCGTCACTGAACAGAATGGTGGACGGGAAATTGGCATCCTGAGCATAAGAAAAATATGAATTATGGTTTGTAGAAATAGAAAAATATGAATTTCTCCTATGATGCCGGACTTATGGGACACCCTGTATTTTTCTATTGGGGCTTTACATGCATATATATATATATATATATATATATATATATGTGTGTGTGTGTGTGTGTGTGTGTGTGTGTAATAATAGGGGATCTACCAGCATGTGCGTGCGCTAACTGGCGGATTAAGCCAACTACCAACTGGCGGATTTCGAGTTCTAAGCCAAGTGATGCTACCTGAGCTCTCATTAAGCTTTTGCGTCTGGCAGAAGCTGCATGGCCGCTTCCTCTCTCTCCTCCTCTCTCTTAGATTAGGTATACCCGTTTGGGGGGTGAGGCCGTCCCAGCTTCTCCCCAAAAAGGTTGGGTGGACTCCCCGAGCTTGCTGGGGGATTCCCCCCTTTGGGGGGTACTCTGGGGAGTTAGCACTGGGGGATGGGGTTTACACCTTGCAACAAGTGGGGTGGGGTGGGTGGCACTGGCACTCATTTGATCAACATTGCAATTTCTCTGCACTCGTCTTGTTTGCAGCCATGCTACTCACTCGCCTTCTCTCTAATGTTGAGACTGAGGTAATAGCTCGGAAGATTGCAGGTAAATGAATGAAACAGAAACGGCTTGGATGAATTGGATTGCAAGTAAAGAAATAAAATAGAATTACAAAATCAAATAATTGAAATGGGGAGTAACATAGCACTGAAGTTTAAAAAATGAAGAAATTTCTGGTCACTCATCAGTATTAGAAAATATATCTTAAAGACTTGTTACTGCAAATGATTCTTGTTTCGAACATAATCAAAATAGTATAATAACATAAAATATATATATATTACTAAATAAAAAATACCTACTAAAACTGTTGATAAACACTAATTAAAAAACCTGTCAACCATCTTGCACACAGTCATAAGTCCCCAGTCCAAATTTGGCTCATTGAATTTTACCTGAATTTGAATTTGCCTCATTGAATTTTGAGCCAGGCATCTAGTCTTCTCTTGAAGACTTCAACTTTGACCGCTGTAACAATTCTGAGGTCCTTTGGAAGCTGGTTAAAAAAGTCTTGGCCCCTGACAACCAAGTTATTTTCCTTATGTTGAAGAGTCACCTTGTCTTGTCGGGCCTTTAATTTGGAAACACTACACATCCTACCTTTCCTATTTTCCAGTGTTGTGTTAATGGTAATTAAGGTTAGTTTGAGGTTTCGTACCAGTTTTTCGATCATTTTCCATATGTAAATTATGGTGTACCTCTCTCTTCTTCTTTCCAGGGAGTACAAATGTAGTTTTACATAGTTTTCCCAGTAGTTGAGCTCTTTGCAGCCATCAATCTTTGCTGTGAAATGTCTCTGAGTTCTTCTGCTCTATTAGTTTCTTCCTTTTTATATGGGGACGTCAAGACCTGAGCAGTATTCAAGTTTTGTATAATCAGTGTTCTCAGTAGGGGAATCAGTATTGTCCTGTCCCTTCTTTGAACGTTCTTAGTACATGTCCCGCACTCTTTTTGCTTTATTTATCGCAATCTGATTTTGTGTTTCAATTCGCATCATCAGTCATTATTATCCCCAAGAAGACGCTTTCCGTGCTTCTCTCTGAATTTCTGTTTATCTGGAGCATAATATGCAGTCTGTTTAAGGTCCTCTTTTCTACCATATCTCAAGAGCTGAAATTTCTCGGTGTTAAATGTCATGTTGTAGGCTTCTGACCATTGTATATTTTGTTCGTGTCCCTCTGCAACGCCTCCACTTCATTTACATCGCTGATTTTTCTGCTGATCTTTGTATCGTCTGCAAAGGATGTTACTATACTGTTGCTGTTTACTCCCGCTTCTATATCTGTTAGCATGATAATGAACAGGAGTGGGGCCAGTACTGCGCTTGTGGTACTGAGCTGCGTACTTCCGATTCTGATGATGATATACCTTAAATTTGACGATCTGTGGACTTTCTCTGAGGAAAATCGTGTATATGACATCGTAGTTGTCATTGCCTTCCAGTGCATCTAGAATATTATTATATTGCTCTATTAGTTGTGATAGGCATGATCTTCCTGATCGGAATCCATGCTGATTTTCGGTGAATCATTCAGTGTCTTCAAGAAATCGTAATTTTCTCTCTAACTACTCTTCAAATACTTTGGTGAGGTGTGACGTCAGTGGCACTTTACTTGATATCTATCCCCTCCTTTATATATAGGGACAATGTTTGCTCGTTTCAAGATGATCGGTATTTTCTCCAGTGTCTAGGGATCTTCTCCATATCCAGTATAAAGGTGTAGCTATTTCATTTTTACAGTTTTTAATCAGTAAATCGTTCCATTTGTCCGGACCTGCTGCTGAATGTGGTTTCACTTCTCCTATAGCTCTCGCTACATCTTCTGGGTAAAATCACAGTCTGTTATACACTCTCCTTGCAATTTCTCTTTAAAGAAATCATCTGTGTCAGGTATCGTTTTATCACTTTTTTGGGGTACTAAAACTGATTCTACTCGGGCTCTCAATATTTCAGATCGTCGGTTAGTTCATTATTTCTCTTCTTAAGGGCCCGATAGCGGAGCGCGTTTTGTTTTCCTTCTCGCATTGCTATAGAAGTATTTTAGATTTTCCTTTATTGCTTCTCCCCAAAGAGGTTGGGTGGACTCCCCGAGCTTGCTGGGGGATTCCCCCTTTGGGGGTTACTCTGGGGTTAGCACTGGGGGATGGGGTTACACCTTGCAACAAGTGGGGTGGGGGTGGGTGGCACTGGCACTCATTTGATCAACATGCAATTTCTCTGCACTCGTCTTGTTTGCAGCCATGCTACTCACTCGCCTTCTCTCTAATGTGAGACTGAGTAATAGCTCGGAAGATGCAGGTAAATGAATGAAACAGAAACGGCTTGGATGAATTGGATTGCAAGTAAAGAAATAAAATAGAATTACAAAATCAAATAATGAAATGGGAGTAAATAGCACTGAAGTTTAAACAAAATGAAGGAAATTTCTGGTCACTCATCAGTATTAGAAAATATATCTTAAAGACTTGTTACTGCAAATGAATTCTTGTTTCGAACATAATCAAAATAGTATAATAACATAAAATATATATATATTACTAAATAAAAAACACCTACTAAAACGTTTGATAAACACTAATTAAAAAACCTGTCAACCATCTTGCACACAGGTCATAAGTCCAGTCCAAATTTGGCTCATGAATTTTACCTGAATTTTGAATTTGCCTCATTGAATTTTGAGCCAGGCATATAGTCTTCTCTTGAAGACTTCAACTTTGACCGCTGTAACAATTCTGAGGTCCTTTGGAAGCTGGTTAAAAGTCTTGGCCCCTGACAACCAAGTTATTTTCCTTTAGTGTTGAAGAGGTCCCTTGTCTTGTCGGCTTTATTTGGAAACACTACACATCCTACCTTTCCTATTTCCAGTGTTGTTGAATGGTAATTAAGGTAGTTTGAGGTTTCGTACCAGTTTTTCGATCATTTTCCATATGTAAAATTATGGTGTACCTCTTCTTCTTCTTTCCAGGGAGTACAAATGTAGTTTTACATAGTTTTTCCCAGTAGTTGAGCTCTTGCAGCCATCAATCTTTGCTGTGAAATGTCTCTGAGTTTCTTCTGCTCTATTAGTTTCTTCCTTTTTATATGGGGACGTCAAGACTGAGCAGTATTCAAGTTTTGGTATAATCAGTGTTCTCAGTAGGGGAATCAGTATGTCCTGTCCCTTCTTTGAACGTTCTTAGTACATGTCCCGCAACTCTTTTTGCTTATTTATCGCAATCTGATTTTGTGTTTTCGAATTTCGCATCATCAGTCATTATTATCCCAAGAAGACCGCTTTCGTGCTTCTCTGAATCCTTTTTATCTGGAGCATAATATTATGCAGTCTGTTTAAGGTCCTCTTTTCTACCATATCTCAAGAGCTGAAATTTCTCGTTACGTGTTAAATGTCATGTTGTAGGCTTTGACCATTTGTATATTTTGTTCGTGTCCCTCTGCAACGCCTCACTTCATTTACATCGCTGATTTTTCTGCTGATCTTTGTATCGTCTGCAAGGATGTTACTATACTGTTGCTGTTTACTCCGCTGTCTATATCTTTAGCATGATAATGAACAGGAGGGGCCAGTACTGCAGCTTGTGTACTGAGCTGCGTACTTCCGATTCTGATGATGATATACCTAAATTTTGAATCTGTGGACTTTCTCTGAGGAAAATCCGTGTATATGACATCGTAGTGTCATTGCCTTCCAGTGCATCTAGAATATTATTATAGTGCTCTATTAGTTGTGATAGGCATGATCTTCCTGATCGGATCCATGCTGATTTCGGTGAATCATTCCAGTGTCTTCAAGAAATCGTAGATTTTCTCTCTAACTACTCTTTCAAATACACTTTGGTGAGGTGTGTCAGTGGCACTTTACTTGATCTATCCCCTCCTTATATATAGGGACAATGTTTGCTCGTTCAAGATGATCGGTATTCTCCAGTGTCTAGGGATCTTCTCCATATCCAGTATAAAGGTGTAGCTATTCATTTTTACAGTTTTTAATCAGTAAATCGTTCCATTTGACGGACCTGCTGCTGATGTGGTTTCACTCTCCTATAAGCTCTCGCTACATCTTCTTGGTAAAATCACAGTCTGTTATACACTCTCCTTGCCATTTCTCTTTAAAGAAATCATCTGTGTCAGGTATCGTTTTATCACTTTTTGGGGTACTGAAAACTGATTCATATGGGCTCTCAATATTTCAGATCGTCGGTTAGTTCATTATTTCTCTCCTTAAGGGCCCGATAGCGGGCGCGTTTTGTTTTCCTTCTCGCATTGCTATAGAAGTATTTTAGATTTCCTTTATTGCTTCTCCCCAAAGAGGTTGGGTGGAACTCCCCGAGCTTGCTGGGGGATTCCCCCCTTTGGGGGTACTCTGGGGAGTTAGCACTGGGGGATGGGTTTACACCTTGCAACAAGTGGGGGGGGGTGGGTGGCACTGGCACTCATTTGATCAACATTGCAATTTCTCTGCACTCGTCTTGTTTGCAGCCATGCTACTCACTCGCCTTCTCTCTAATGTTGAGACTGAGGTAATAGCTCGGAAGATTGCAGGTAAATGAATGAAACAGAAACGGCTGGATGAATTGGATTGCAAGTAAAGAAATAAAATAGAATTACAAAAAAATAATTGAAATGGGGAGTAACATAGCACTGAAGTTTAACAAAATGAAGGAAATTTCTGGTCACTCATCAGTATTAGAAAATATATCTTAAAGACTTGTTACTGCAAATGAATTCTTGTTTCGAACATAATCAAAATAGTATAATAACATAAAAATATATATTACTAAATAAAAAATACTACTAAAACTGTTTGATAAACACTAATTAAAAAACCTGTCAACCATCTTGCACACAGGTCATAAGTCCAGTCAAATTTGGCTCATTGAATTGTTACCTGAATTTGATTTGCCTCATTGAATTTTGAGCCAGGCATCTAGTCTTCTCTTGAAGACTTCAACTTGACCGCTGTAACAATTCTGAGGTCCTTTGGAAGCTGGTTAAAAAGTCTTGGCCCCCTGACAACCAAGTTATTTTCTTTAGTGTTGAAGAGGTCCCTTGTCTTGTCGGGCCTTTAATTTGGAAACACTACACATCCTACCTTTCCTATTTTCCAGTTGTGTTTGAATGGTAATTAAGGTTAGTTTGGAGGTTTCGTACCAGTTTTTCGATCATTTCCATATGTAAATTATGGTGTACCTCTCTCTTCTTCTTTCCAGGGAGTACAAATGTAGTTTACATAGTTTTTCCCAGTAGTTGAGCTCTTTTGCAGCCATCAATCTTTGCTGTGAAATGTCCTCTGAGTTTCTTCTGCTCTATTAGTTTCTTCCTTTTTATATGGGGACGTCAAGAACTGAGCAGTATTCAAGTTTTGGTATAATCAGTGTTCTCAGTAGGGGAATCAGTATGTCCTGTCCCTTCTTTTGAACGTTCTTAGTACATGTCCCGCAACTCTTTTTGCTTTATTTATCGCAATCTGATTTTGTGTTTCGAATTTCGCATCATCAGTCCATTATTATCCCCAAGAAGACGCTTTCGTGCTTCTCTGAATTTCCTGTTTATCTGGAGATAATATGCAGTCTGTTTAAGGTCCCTCTTTTTCTACCATATCTCAAGAGCTGAAATTTCTCGGTGTTAAATGTCATGTTGTAGGCTTCTGACCATTTGTATATTTTGTTCGTGTCCCTCTGCAACGCCTCCACTTCATTTACATCTCTGATTTTTCTGCTGATCTTTGTATCGTCTGCAAAGGATGTTACTATACTGTGCTGTTTACTCCGCTGTATATATCTGTTAGCATGATAATGAACCAGGAGTGGGGGGGCCATTACTGCAGCTTGTGTACTGAGCTGCGTACTTCCGATTCTGATGATGATATACCTTTAAATTTTGACGATCTGTGACTTTCTCTGAGGAAAATCCGTGTATATGAATCGTAGTTTCATTGCCTTCAGTGATCTAGAATATTATTATAGTGCTCTATTAGTTGTGATAGGCATGATCTTCCTGATCGGAATCCATGCTGATTTCGGTGAATCATTCCAGTGTCTTCAGAAATCGTAGATTTCTCTCTAAACTATCTTTCAAATACTTTGGTGAGGTGTGACGTCAGTGGCACTTTACTTGATATCTATCCCCTCCTTTATATATAGGGACAATGTTTGCTCGTTTCAAGATGATCGGTATTTCTCCAGTGTCTAGGGATCTTCTCCATATCCAGTATAAAGGTGTAGCTATTTCATTTTTACAGTTTTTAATCAGTAAATCGTTCCATTTGTCCGGACCTGCTGCTGAATGTGGTTTCACTTCTCCTATAGCTCTCGCTACATCTTCTTGGGTAAAATCACAGTCTGTTATACACTCTCCTTGCAATTTCTCTTTAAAGAAATCATCTGTGTCAGGTATCGTTTTATCACTTTTTGGGGTACTGAAAACTGATTCATACTGGGCTCTCAATATTTCAGATCGTCGGTTAGTTCATTATTTCTCTTCCTTAAGGGCCCGATAGCGGAGCGCGTTTTTGTTTTCCTTCTCGCATTGCTATAGAAGTATTTTAGATTTTCCTTTATTGCTTCTCCCCAAAGAGGTTGGGTGGACTCCCCGAGCTTGCTGGGGGATTCCCCCCTTTGGGGGGTACTCTGGGGAGTTAGCACTGGGGGATGGGGTTTACACCTTGCAACAAGTGGGGTGGGGTGGGTGGCACTGGCACTCATTTGATCAACATTGCAATTTCTCTGCACTCGTCTTGTTTTCAGCCATGCTACTCACTCGCCTTCTCTCTAATGTTGAGACTGAGGTAATAGCTCGGAAGATTGCAGGTAAATGAATGAAACAGAAACGGCTTGGATGAATTGGATTGCAAGTAAAGAAATAAAATAGAATTACAAAATCAAATAATTGAAATGGGGAGTAACATAGCACTGAAGTTTAAACAAAATGAAGGAAATTTCTGGTCACTCATCAGTATTAGAAAATATATCTTAAAGACTTGTTACTACAAATGAATTCTTGTTTCGAACATAATCAAAATAGTATAATAACATAAAATATATATATATTACTAAATAAAAAATACCTACTAAAACTGTTGGATAAACACTAATTAAAAAACCTGTCAACCATCTTGCACACAGGTCATAAGTCCAGTCCAAATTTGGCTCATTGAATTTTACCTGAATTTGAATTTGCCTCATTGAATTTTGAGCCAGGCATCTAGTCTTCTCTTGAAGACTTCAACTTTGACCGCTGTAACAATTCTGAGGTCCTTTGGAAGCTGGTTAAAAAGTCTTGGCCCCCTGACAACCAAGTTATTTTCCTTTAGTGTTGAAGAGGTCCCTTGTCTTGTCGGGCCTTTAATTTGGAAACACTACACATCCTACCTTTCCTATTTTCCAGTGTTGTTTGAATGGTAATTAAGGTTAGTTTGAGGTTTCGTACCAGTTTTTCGATCATTTTCCATATGTAAATTATGGTGTACCTCTCTCTTCTTCTTTCCAGGGAGTACAAATGTAGTTTACATAGTTTTTCCCAGTAGTTGAGCTCTTTGCAGCCATCAATCTTTGCTGTGAAAATGTCTCTGAGTTTCTTCTGCTCTATTAGTTTCTTCCTTTTTATATGGGGACGTCAAGACTGAGCAGTATTCAAGTTTTGGTATAATCAGTGTTCTCAGTAGGGAATCAGTATTGTCCTGTCCCTTCTTGTGAACGTTCTTAGTACATGTCCCGCAACTCTTTTTGCTTTATTTATCGCAATCTGATTTTGTGTTTCGAATTTCGCATCATCAGTCATTATTATCCCCAAGAAGACCGCTTTCGTGCTTCTCTGAATTTCCTGTTTATCTGGAGCATAATATGCAGTCTGTTTAAGGTCCTCTTTTCTACCATATCTCAAGAGCTGAAATTTCTCGGTGTTAAATGTCATGTTGTAGGCTTCTGACCATTTGTATATTTTGTTCGTGTCCCTCTGCAACGCCTCCACTTCATTTACATCGCTGATTTTTCTGCTGATCTTTGTATCGTCTGCAAAGGATGTTACTATACTGTTGCTGTTTACTCCGCTGTCTATGTCTGTTAGCATGATAATGAACAGGAGTGGGGCCAGTACTGCAGCTTGTGGTACTGAGCTGCGTACTTCCGATTCTGATGATGATATACCTTGAATTTTGACGATCTGTGGACTTTCTCTGAGGAAAATCCTTGTATATGACATCGTAGTTGTCATTGCCTTCCAGTGCATCTAGAATATTATTATAGTGCTGTATTAGTTGTGATAGGCATGATCTTCCTGATCGGAATCCATGCTGATTTTCGGTGAATCTTTCCAGTGTCTTCAAGAAATCGTAGATTTTCTCTCTAACTACTCTTTCAAATACTTTGGTGAGGTGTGACGTCAGTGACACTTTACTTGATATCTATCCCCTCCTTTATATATAGGGACAATGTTTGCTCGTTTCAAGATGATCGGTATTTCTCCAGTGTCTAGGGATCTTCTCCATATCCAGTATAAAGGTGTAGCTATTTCATTTTTACAGTTTTTAATCAGTAAATCGTTCCATTTGTCCGGACCTGCTGCTGAATGTGGTTTCACTTCTCCTATAGCTCTCGCTACATCTTCTTGGGTAAAATCACAGTCTGTTATACACTCTCCTTGCAATTTCTCTTTAAAGAAAGCATCTGTGTCAGGTATCGTTTTGTCACTTTTTGGGGTACTGAAAACTGATTCATACTGGGCTCTCAATATTTCAGATCGTCGGTTAGTTCATTATTTCTCTTCCTTAAGGGCCCGATAGCGGAGCGCGTTTTTGTTTTCCTTTTCGCATTGCTATAGAAGTATTTTAGATTTTCCTTTATTGCTTCTACCGCCTTTTCCTCTTCCCTTTCTGTATGGTCCTTAATCAGGGTTTGTATTTCCCTATCGATACCCTCCAGTTTTTCTTGTATTACTTTCATGCCATTTTCTCCGCAGTTGGCTAACTTCGCCTCCACTCTTTCTTTTGCGGAATATTCTTCTCTTCTCTTCTCTTTTGCCTCTATAGCCAAATTCTCTTTCCTTTTGGCTGTGATTTCGGAGCGTATTTTTCAAAAATTCTCAGCGTCTTTTCTTCCAAGGTTGTTAGCATTTCTTCAGTTGTTTTATTCTTTAAACCTATTCTCCGCTCTATTTGGGCCATGTGCGATCTGATTGCTTCCCAATTTTTAGTCTTGGAGTTTAAGTTAAAGGCCTCAAATTTTCTTCTTTCTTCAGTATGTGTATTGTCTTTTGATGTTGTCGTCATATTTGTTGATATCTCGATTAAGTTGCGGTTTGAGATAATGGTTGGGGTTATTTTTATATCAGCAATCAAGCTCGTGTTATTCGTGAACACCAGATCTAAGCAGTTAGTTTTTCTGGTATTTCCTGTTATCTCCTGTGTCAGCATAGATTCATTTGTGAGAGCCATCAAAACTTTTGCTTGTTCCTGGTCTTCTCTTGTGCCCCCTTTGTTCTGGTGGATATATATATATATATATATATATATATTCCTATCTACCTTTTTGTATTTTATAAATGGGACGTTAAAATCTCCGCAAATCACTATATTGGGAGATGGAGGGTTTATGGCCTTTATTAGCTTTCTGATGTCATCATTGGCCTCCGGGAATTTTTCGGTTGGGGTGTTTGGAGGTCTATTGATGACTATTAGTGTCACGTTTAGTTTTTCTATTTTAACTGTTAGAAGTTCCACAAAGCTGTTTGATTTACTTATTATCGTCTCTGTCATATGACCTTCATGTACATATATAGAGCACAGCCACCTTTACGTTTCGTTGTTCTATCCGCTCTTAGTAAGTTCAAACCCTCTCTATTTATCTCTTTTTTATCAATGCAATGTTCGCAGTTTTCACAATTTCCTTGGCAATCCTTAAGATGAATTTCTGTAAGGCATGCGATGTCCGCCCTTGTTTCATCCATAAATCCTTTCAGGTACGAAACTTTGTTGAGTGATTGGTTTGGTCTTATTCCTTGACTATTAGCCAGGACAATGTTTATGTTCTTTGTTTTTCGTTTTCCTTGTGCATTTCAAGTTCGTTTTTCCTTCGGTTTCGTTTGTTTCGTTGCCCTATGGTCCTCCGACAGAGATCCGTTTCCGCTTACCTGGAAACCTACCTGGAAGCGGTTTGGCTCGGGGGTTTCCAGCTGTGTGAACTGCATGCGTTGGATGACATTTAGCAGCCGTATCGTCTCTGCAATGTTGAAAAAAAATTTTGTTCGCTTATTGTGTTCCTATTGTTATTCCTTTTGTTCTTGTTATTCCTATTGCCCTTTAAACTTTGTCTTTTGTACTTTGGGTTCGTCGGGAGATGTTGACAGTGGATTTTTTTCTCGTATTTGCAGGTTCCATATTTTGCGTAACTCCTGCAGATGTTCGGGTGGTAGAATTTGCATCTGTCTCCAAATTTACAGTGACCATTTTTACAGAAGAAATTGCCGATTTGGGGGATGTTCATATATACATTGTCCTCTTTTATATCTACAATTATCTTTTATATAATATCGGCATATAATTCCTCCCCTATATTTACTCGGGGCCTTTGTTTTTTTATCATTATTGGGGGACAGTTTCACTCCGTTTTCTTGACTGGACTCTTGTCTTTCCCTATTTATGCTATCTGTGGTAATGTCCTTCGTTGCCTTTGTACTATCTGTTGTCTTTATACTCTCTTTTGCCTGTATGGTTTCGGCCTCGTTGTGTGACGGTATTTGATTTATTTCTGATTCGCCATTCTTCGTTTCTTCTGTTTTCCTCTGTTCTTTATTTACACTTTCCTCTTTTATTCTCTTCTCGTTGTCTCTTTCTTAAATACCGTAAAAGAGTTTATTTCGGTCATGCAGTTTTCACAAATTTTTTTTATTCCATTTAGTTGGATCGCATTCGTTATAAGGGAGATTTTTCATCTTCCCATTCTAGGCATCTGCCAGTTGCTTTTTGATTTCAGAGATCGCATCTCATCGCCTTTGTGGTATCTGCAACGATGCAACTAATGAGGCAGAGTTGCAGGAATTTATTTACCATTTCTATGTTACTGCTAGAGGGTAGCCGCTGGTGCACAAAATTGACTCAAAAAGGGTATTATGGGAAGTACTGGGTGAGGGTTAACTCAAACTGGGTGAGAGAAAGTATTCTCCGTTACTTCGGGGAATGGGGGATGTGGCACGCTGTATACTTCTCACTGAGTGGTGCTCGCTACTGTGGCTGTGGGGGATAATGATGGGGGTTATTTGTAGGAATTTCGATAGGCAGCTAATTTCCTTCACAAAGAAACATTCTGAAAAATGGTGTTGTGTGTGCCAAATTTCAATAAGTTTAAACATATGGTGGAATATTTCTGTCTTCTAATTTTTAAAATAGAATATTCTGATTCAGTGTATCATATGCTTTACTTCTATCCAAAAACAACTATAAATTGTTGAATCATTGACAGTATATTTAAATACAATCTCTTTCGAAACATAAATACACAGGTCAATTGAATGGGATCTTTGGAAACCAAACTGATTAGGAGACGTCCATAAATTATACTCGTAATTAATCATTTATTCGGCGAAGCAAAAGTTTCTAAAGTAATTTGGAGAAGCGGGTGGCAACAGCAATAGGGCTGTAGTTATCGCTGGATAGAATGTCCGCATATTTATTGTTTTCAAGGGGGTGTGATATAAACCCTCATAAACTCTAAATGAATATGACTGTGAGCAAACATGGTTGAGAACAATGAGATATAAAAATTGATCACATCATTAGCGTATTTTAAATGCTCATTCGACAGGTCATCTATCGATGGTGAGGCGCCTGTCTTACGTCTTTAATCAGACTCTTAATTTCAGGCACTGAAGTCCCCGCATTTTCACTGTCCCCACCAGTGGCGGCTCCTGACTAAAAATTCTAGGGGTGCTGTCTCTAAGAATGGGTTGAAATAATTACTGAAATAAAAGGATAACCATTGAGCAATGAATAAAAGTTTCAAAAGTTATTGAAAAAGTTATTCAGTGAGCTCATCCTTATATTGTTCTTGATTATTTCAATTGTAAATAAAAAATTTAGGGGTACTGCAGTTCCGCAGTGCCTACCGACGAGCCGCCACTGGTCCCCACCTATTGTCGTTCCATTGCAACCTACATTAAGATTAACAATCCCCCCTCTGTTAAGGATGTCTGAGTACTACTTCCTTCTCCATAACTTAGCTATTTCTACCTCCCAAGAGACTTTATCAATTGTTGATGGGATGACATTCTTAGCACCAGTTTCTTTCTTGACAAATTTCAGAATTTGTTACTATTATTATTTAAATCAGCTTCACAGTCTTTTGAAGCTCGAATGGAATCTTGTTCCTGTTTACATCGTCTTATGGCTTCATTATAGTAAGCCCTACTTTTACATATTCATGTAAGTTCCCCTATTCTCGGACGACCATGGAGACACCAGATATAGTAAGCATCCTTTGATTCCGTTTTCAGGGGCACTATAAAATCATTCCATCCAGGAATAATTTTAGTATGATAGTTGCACGATTTAATCCAAGGCCTTCCTGCTTCCCTTAGTGTGGATGTTATATCATTATAATACCTATCAACAAGTTTAAAGTGAGAATCATTTGAACAGGAATTACTAGTTAAGATGCAATAATTCTAAATTATTAAAAAGGTACTATGTCCTCTCTTTATATTCTATTTTCTGTTGCACAGTAACCTTATACCAGTAGACACATTCATTTCTGCCTGAAGAGTTATTTTGTTGGGTTTTATTTATGATGGTAAAATTAATTACAAGCTTCAATGGTCTGAGAGAAGGAAATCATGCAAAATATGAACATTGACAATACGTTCCTTTAAATTATTACCTATATTCATATCGCTGTCGTAAGTGAAATTATTGATATATGTACCTTGAAATTCTACATCACTCATACTTTAGTCTGACCAGACGTCCGATTTCAGTGGGACTGTCCACTTTTGAGCTATATGTCCCACTGTCCCCTGAAAACTTTAGGTGACGCAGAAATGTCCCGCTTTGGGGATGATGAACTTAAATGTTCCTAGTAGGATGCCCGCAAAAATCCCGGGTGCAATGCAATTGTATGCAACCTTGCAACACTGCAAGATGAGTGCTCTAACAAGCCCAAGAAAGTGCTCTAACAAGCCCAACGTGGGCACCGGGTTACTCGCAAGTAACCTGGTGCCCATGTTGGGCTTTCCATCATGAAAAAGAAAAAGTATAGTATTTGTCATTCATCATTACTTATTCGAACTATAGTGGATGTAATTTCCCAGAAGCGTTCCTTGTTCCATGCAGGGTCTGTGTTTAACATATATATATATATATATATATATATATATATACACACACACACAAGGAACAATAAATAACAGAATTATTCGCGCAATCTCATTAAAATTAATATAAACGTATACACAAGGGACAATAAATAACAGAATTTTTCTAAATACCACAATCTAGCAACCCTTGTCTTACCATATATTTGTATAAACTCAGCCTTATAAGCAACCTTGCTGATTACACCATCTTAGCCAACTAAGGCTGTAAATAAAATCATTATGCTCCGAGACATGCCAACGTCAACATCTCTCTCTCTCTCTCTCAGGTTAGGTTAGGTTACCTTCTTAGGTTAGGGTTAACTCTTTTGGGGGAGGCCATTCTCCCTCTTCCCCCAAAACCCCCTCCCCCCTTCATGTAACTTGGGGGACTAACTCCCACCCCCTTGCTAGATAACCCCTCCCCCATTACCCCTAACCCCCTTTCCCCCTCTTGCAACATCGATCAACAATGCACTGCAATTTGCACTTTCCCATTTTGCCGGTATACTACTAAATGTGATGAAATAACAATAATATCTATTATTACAAACGAAAAATTAGACAATCTTAAAGTAATAGAAATACAGGTAAATAAGACACATTATGTACGTATACGACGTATTTAATGGAGACTTTCAAAATATAATTTATATTAGCTGTGAATGCACCTTATTTTAGACTGTGAACGTTGCATATACTCATATAATCTGGCTGTGTAATTTTTTAAAACGAGGAGATTTTTTGTTTAGCAACATTTACAAGTTACAATATATATATACATACACACACACACACACACACACACATATATATATATGATGAATAAAACCACGAAGGAAAGGAAACACAGAATGGTGCTCAAGCGCTTTCGTCTAATGACATCCTCAGGAACACTGAAGTACGTAAAGAGTTACAGCCTATATAGAGATTACAGAAACAAAAATATATATATACAATAAACGGAGAAATAAAAATAAAAATTAAACATTAAAGGATTGTGGGAGGATCATACAAATCTGTAAGGAAAAAACTACCGAGGTTTTAGCACTTTGCTCGAATCCAACACAAGATCAAATGAATTGTTTCCAACCAATGTTATAGTTAATTAAAAAAATAATAAATTGAAAAATAAAAATAAAACTTAAGAGGAGCATACAGATTTATATTGGAAATCTGCCCAGGTTTTAGCACTCTGCGCTTCTTGTCTAAGTTCGATGTATATAAAAATAAATTGAAAAATAAAAGTTATTAGAGTAGCATACAGGTTTACCAAAGGTTTAGCGTTCTACCCTTCTTATCTAAATCCGTTCTGAAGGAATTCAAAACAACAGGATCGAGTTGAAAAAGACCTTTGCTTATGTTGAAGTTATTTGTAAGTTCGATAATGGCAGACTCAAGAATATTTCTATTAACAATGTTGCTACAGTGAAACAAAACTGTAGCATTATTCCAATCAATACAGTGGTATAACTCTGACAAATGGACAAAAAGGGCACTGGACGACAGTCCTGTTCTAACGGAATATTGATGCTGTTTTATACGTGTGTGCAAATCCTTTCCCGTCTGACCTATGTAAAAAGAATCACATTGTTTACAACCAATTTTATAGATAATGCCTGAATTAATGGTAGGGCTATTTTTTACTAGGATATTTTTCACGATATTTTTATATGAAAATACTACATTAATATCCAAAAGTTTAAGTACATTAGCAATGCCTAAAAAGCCCGGGAAAAATGGAAGTACTAAAATATTCTTTCATAAAGTACGAGTGTTATTATTCACACGATAGAAGGTTCATTTTGCCTTGTTGAGACAAGATTCCATAAAGGCAGATGGATAACACAAATCACTTCCAATACCGTTGATTTTTTCCAATTCGGCATCGATGTATTCCGGACTGGCGATCCTAAGGGCGCGGAGAAACATTGAAGAAAAAATGGCCTTCTTAGTGGGGGTGTCATGTCCCGAGTAAAAGTGTACGTAAGACAAATTGTTTGTTTTTTCCGATAGGTACTAAACTTAAAACCTGGGTTTTCCCTATGTACACGCACATCCAAAAACGGGATTGAGTTGTCTTGTTCCACTTCTAAAGTAAATTTAATGGAGGGGACTTGATCATTTAACTGAAGGAGGAAGTCATCCAGGTCACGATTCATGGGCCAGATACACAAAATATCGTCAACGTACCGCAACCATGGGATGCCACCCCCCCAGGATTCTCGGAATGTAAGTAACTTCGAAAAACTCCATATAAATATTGGAGAGGAGGGGCGATAAGGGGTTGCCCATGGCCATCCCAAAAACCTGTTGATAATACTCGTTATTGAAAGTGAATTTACACTCTTCGTGGTTTTATTCATCATAAATATTTTTCACGTGTTACTTTCGTGAAATAATTTTCATATATATATATATACAGGGTGAGTCAAAAGTCTCCATACATAGGAAAAATGGTCACTTTATTATGCAATCACTTGTAAGTCACAAAATATGCTCTATGTGGGCACCATTACACTGAATGCACATACGGATGGCACATACAAAGGCGTCTCAGCATATCACCACATCACCTGCAAAAAATAAAAATAAATAATCATTTATTTATCACGACCATTTTGCCTATGTATGGAGACTTTTGACTCACCCTGTGTGTATATATAAATATATATACACACACACATATATATATATATATACATTATAACTGCAAACACGCAGTATAATTAACGTATCATATCTGACCGGCAATCGGAAGATCCCGGGTTCGATTCCCGGGTGGTCACCTCATTTTTTATTTGTTTCGTTCTTTCGCTCTCATCTTTCGCGGAATATTCTCCTATACAAAGCGTCGTTCTTTACGTTAATTATACTGCGTGTTTGCAGTTATAATGTATATAATGTTACGGCATGCGGGAGGTGCCCCTTTGGGGCATTGGTTTCTGCGCGCATGTAGAGGAATTACGACATTTGATTGAGTGAGGCCCGTGGTGTAATGGTTATCATATCTGACCGGCAATCGGAAGATCCCGGGTTCGATTCCCGGGTGGTTACCTCATTTTTTCATTTGTTTCGTTCTTTCGCTCTCATCTTGCGCGGAATATTCTCCTATACAAAGCGTCGTTCTTTACGTTATATATATATATATATATATATATATATATATATATATATATATATATATATAGTTACAGGTAATCTGTGTAACTCGGGATTTCATGAAATCCCTAAAATGCTCATGGATTTTATGTATGGTTAGGTCGTGATATATTCGTTAGTTTTAACGAATATATATATATATATATATATATATGTCTAGTGGTGGACCGGATATCCGCATCATTTTTAACATCTGCATCCGCATCCGCACTTCTGACTTCGGGTGTTATGCGGATATTACCTCTAATAAATTATGCAATTTACAAATAAATTAGCTTATAAAGTAGCTTATAAGGCCCAGTCATGCACATTTCATGTAAAGTATTAATTACACCAGTACACATTTGAAAACTTGTCGATCGATTTTTACAAACTAATTGGTGATTCTATATAATTTAAGTGCGCTGATCTCTAAAATATAGTTAGTTTTTCCCTATCACGTATGGATTTCCTACTACAGGGTGTGTCATAAATCCTCCATTTATCCCCAAATGTGAACCATCTTATCGAGACCAACATTGGATTGCACATGCTAAACCATAAATTTTGTTGTTATAGACTACAGTAACGCTTACATAATAATGTAGGGTAAATATATATAACAACCAGTCCCGTTCCCAGCAAAATACTCTCCCCCTCCCATCAATGGGTGGTTAACATTTGGGGACAGATGAGGAATTACAACACCCCTTGTAGCACGAAATCTTTAGGTGATAAGAGTAAAACCTAATTAAAGCAGAATTAAATAGCTCCTAGCTCTTGGACAAGCATATTGCTTGTTTATGAAAGAATAAAAAAATAACTGAAAGAAACTTATTCCAAAGACTTAAGACTACGAAGGTAGATCTGACTAATGACGGCTAAACCGGTGCTTCTTTGATGTTTTCTTATGCTGTGCGTTAGGCTGATCTCGTTGCAGACACCAGCAGTAATCCGCCATCATATTTGTATGCCATCTTCCTTGATATCTTCTTTCCATGGTTTTGATGTCCTGCTGAAATCGTTCCCCTTGCTCCTCACTGACATCTCCGAGATTTTCGGGAAAACGGTCAAGATGCGAAAATAAGAAGTGAACTTTCAGGCTCATGTTGCAGCCTAAGGCGCAAAACTTTTTAAGCATATTTTCCATCAGTCTTTCATAATTTTGGCTTTTGTAGTTTCCCAAGAAGTTTTCAACAACATCTTTGAAACCAAGCCATGCTTCTTTTTTTTTATTGGTCATTGTGTTCAGGAAATGATCGTCTGTCAATAACTTTCTAATCTGAGGACCTATAAAAACACCTTCCTTTATTTTCTCGTAGCTAGTCTTTGGATATTTTGAACAAATGTATTTGAAACACTCACCTTCTCTATTCAATGCTTTGACATACTGCTTCATCAAGCCTAACTTAATGTGCAAGGGTGGTAGGAGGATTTTATTTGGTTCAACTAGATGTTCATGTAAAATGTTCTTTGATCCTGGGGTAAGATTCTCTCTAGGAGGCCACGTTTTCCTCTTCCAGTGCTGGTCACGTGCTCGACTATCCCATTCGCAGATGAAACATGGCATCTTAGTGTATCCTGATTGCTGCCCAAGTAACATGCAAAGGACTTTGGGATCCTTACACAATATCCATCTGTGATTTTGATACTGAATTTTTTACAGAAGCAGTTTCATGTTATCATAGGTCTCTTTTAAATGAGTAGAATGGGCCACTGGGATTGATGCATATTTGTTACCGTTGTGCAGTAACACTCCTTTTAGACTGGTTTTAGAGGAATCTATAAACAACCTCTAGTCACTGGTTTGGTATTCGATGCCTAGCTTGCACACTAATCCTGTGATGTCCTTGCAAAATACCAAGGGACCATCTTCTTCGAAAAAAGGCACGAAGTCTTTCTCACGATTTCTGTACCAAGCGAAGTATGTGTCGGATGCCAATAAATTGTTCTCCTGCAATCTAGACCCCAAAAGTTCTGCAGAGTCCTTAGGCAGATTCAAATCCCTGACTAAGTCATTTAGTTCGGCTTGGGTTAATGGTTTAGGAGGATCTCGGTCAGCTGTTGGCTGTTCATAAATATCATCATTGTCTGGATTTGGAGCTGAATCAGAATCTGAATTGTATTGATCCAGACTCTCGGGAGGGCGGGGAATAGGATCTTCTATACCATGGGGTACCGGCCTTATTGCAGATGGAAGACTTGGGTATTGAAGGCTCTCTTTATTCTTTGCATTATAACCTTTAACATTGCAAGAACAAAAGTAGCAGTCGTCGGTATGGTTTCTAGGCTCGCGCCATACCATAGGGATCCCAAGTGGCAAACTTTTCTTTTTACTTTTGCTCCAATTCCTTAGTGCCGCAACACACGTAAAACAAACCTTGTGTGTAGCCCAACTTTTGTCTTGATCTCCTAGTTTAATTCCAAAATAAGCATGAAAAGCTCTCTTAATGAAGGTCGTTACATTTGTCCTTTGTTTTACAACAACATACCGACCACAAATACAACAAAATATGTCTGGACTATTGGTACATCCTCTAGAAGCCATTATTAAAATTTTAAAGACGTAATGTTAGAATTATCTATCTGAAAAATATGAAAAAACGAAATTACCGTAATTAAAGATAAAAAAGGTAAAAAATTACAAAATGCCCCAAAATTGTTTTGCTAATAACTTTAAAACTGTGGGTGATAGAAAAAACTGGTAGCATTTTTGAATTCAGCGCAGCAAACTGCTTCAGAATCACAAAATAAAGAAATCGATTTTCATGCAGACCGGTGTTATTAATGAACAAACAAATATATAAACCTCAAAATATAAATACCTGGTAACACAGAAAATTGAATGAAACTTGTTTTATTGAATTTTCTGTGGCTGAAACTCTTGAGAAAGTTATTTTTATCATAATGAAAACATTAATATTAATTTTAATTCTTATGCATTGCCTGCCATAATAGTAATATCACGAAATTTGAAAAATTATGTTATATATTCATAATTCTATAGTGTATTGATAGATTAACTAAATATCCGCATCCGCGGTAATGGTTATCATATCTGACCGGCAATATATATATGTATATATATGTGTGTGTATATATATATATATATATATATATATATATATATATATATATATGTGTGTGTGTGTATATGTATATATACACATTTTAACTGCAAACAACACACAGTATAATTAATGTAAAGAACGACGCTTGTGTAGAAGAGCGTTCCGCACAAGATGAGGAGGGAGAACGAACAAATGAATGTATCAATATATGTATATATGTACGGCATGCGGAGGTGCCCCCTCAGGGCATTGGTTTCTGCTCGTATATAGGAGAATTACGACTTCTGATGATCGAGGTCCATAGCGTAGTGGATAGCATATCTGACCGGCAATCGGATGATCCAGGGTTCGATTCCCGGGTGGTACCTCATTTTTCATTTGTTCGCTCCCCCTCCTCATCTTGTGCGGAACGCTCTTCTACACAAGCGTCGTTCTTTACATTAATGTATTGTTAGAATAAAAATTTTGTTTTAACCCAACACAGTATTTGAATACTAAACTATTATTTTTTAACACTAAATTAAGATTATGAATTACTTCCCGAAGCATAAATTAAATCCTGAATAATATTATTGATTCCCGCTGATAGAAATTTTATGCTATCAGAGGGTTAAACTTGATTATAGTTTAACACCCTCTTTAGTTCGTAGTAATTGTCTTATTCTATGAAAACAAAATAGACCATTACCTTAGTAGCTTTAATTGTAAACACTTTACCTTGATAATACTTGAATATAAAGAAGATTGATTGCGTTTTCTGAAAGGGAAATGTTATACCTAACAGCCTTATAACAGCCTAATTTGAAAATAGATTATTGAACTTAAACATGAATGCAATTTAAACATTAATGCACTTTACTATGATATACCGATCAAACCTGAAGAAAAAAACAGCAACACAGTTAGCTGAACAAATTTGAAACAGAATTCTTCTATAACCTCACTATTCAGTGCTTTGAAACCAATTAAACCATCCAACAACTTCACTATCAAGTCTCTTTCTCAAAACCAAAAAACCAGCAGATTTAACGAGGCAGCCGGAACGGTTTATGGTTGTAGTGGTTTGAAAATACGGAAGATATATCCGTACTGAAGTCGAACCAACCTTTGTTAAATTAATGATATGATTGAATATAATGAGAAATAAGAAAATAAATTTAATAGTATATATATATATATATATATATATATATATATATATATATATATATATATATATATATATACAGTATATATATATATATATGTTTGCTCCTTGTGGAATGAACGCTTTGTTTCTCTGCATTAAATAAGAAGGTAATAACTTCTCGGGGGTTTATTCTATCTCCACCCGAAAGTGTATAAAGTATCAGTGAATCCGCGCATATAAATTATAAAGGGAAATTCAGTGAAAGTAAGAAAGTGCCAAATAGTTTACACAAATTACACTGGGGAACAAATTTTAACTTTTTTTTTGTTTCTTGGACGTGAACAGGTCGGTCTTATAGGATCTTTTCCGCTGATTCCGAATATAGCCGTAGAATTTCTCTATCACCCAAGGTTACTGAGAAATGTGTATTTTAATATTTATTCAAAAAGTGTATAGAAGTTAGTAAAAATACTTCATAAAAATTATATTAGTGGCAGATTGGCATTTAAAATATTCTTCTTAAAACTTCTTTGTCACTGATTTTCGCTTGTAGTTTTCATTAGGAGCTCGCATCAATGTCCAGCAGTAATCAGCTAACATTGCCGGATCCCACCTCCCTTGGTAGCGTTTCTCCATAGTAGCTATATCTTGGTGGAACCTTTCTCCATGCTCATCGCTTACGTCACGGAGGTTTTCAGGGAAGAAATCTAAATGGGAGTGCAAGAAATGGATTTTTAGTGACATATTACATCCCAATAACCTATATGCTTCAATCATGTCCTGCACTATTTTTTCATAGTTAGAGGCTTTGATGTTCTCTAGAAAATTTGTGACAACATTCTTCATGGCATCCCATGCCACTTTTTCTTTTCCTCTCAAGGCATCATCAAACTTTTGATCTTTCATGAGCTCTCTGATTTGGGGACCAACAAAGATCCCTTCTTTTATCTTTGCATCGCTAAGTCGTGAAAACTTTTTCTTCAAATATTGAATGCCTCATCTTCCTTGTTCATTGCTTTGACAAAATTTTTCATGATGCCAAGTTTGATGTGAAGTGGCGGTAAGTATATTTTCTTGGGATCAACTAAGGGTTCATGAGACACATTCTTCAGTCCTGGGATACATTTTTGATGAAGTGGCCAATCCTTTACAAAATAATGCGAATCTCTGGCTTTGCTGTCCCATTCACAAAGGAAGCAGCAGAACTTCGTATAACCGAGCTGCATTCCCAGAAGAAGCGCGACGACTTTTAAATCCCCACATATATACCAACGAAACTGGTCATAATTAATCTGCTGAAGGATGAGTTTCATATTTTCGTAAGATTCCTTCTTGTGGACAGCGTGCCCTACAGGAATGGAAGGGTATTTATTTCCATTGTGAAGTAGTACAACCTTGAGGCTTAGCTTCGAAGAGTCAATAAATAAACGCCAATCTTCAGATTTGTGCTCATGACCGAGAGCTAACAGCAGTCCATTTACATTATTACAGTAGCATAAACCACCTGACGAGGAGAAATACTGCATCAGATCTTTTTGGAGTGCGGAACGCCGATATGCTTGTATCTTTTGCCAGCAAATTCCATTCACGTAACCTGGAGCCCAATAATTCCGCTTTCTTTTTCGGAAGGTCCAAATCTCTCACGAGATCATTCAGCATAACCTGCGTTATCATACGTGATTTATTTGATTCAGGTTGCTGAAAGTCTTTATCTTTAGTGTCATCAATTTCCACTGGTTCAACTTCAGACTCTTCATCCAGTGTCCATGACTTTGGGGGAGTTGGAATTGGGTTATCATCGTCATGTAGTACTGGTCTTATGGCAGATTCAAGATTTGGGTAATGAATTTTATGTTTATTTTTGGCAGAGAATCCTGAAACGTTAGTCATACAAAAATAGCAATCCGCCGTTAGGTGATCCTTAGGCTCTCTCCAAATCATTGGTATGGCAAATGGCATAGATTTGCGGGTACCTTTAATCCAACCCCTAAGAGTGACGGCACAGGAAATGCATGAGATATGAGGTGCCCAGGATTTGTCTTGGTCGCCTACCTTACATCCAAAATAAAGTTCGTAAGCCTTCTTCACGAGTGGGGTCATCGTCTTCCTCTGTGCCATTATGGTCAGTTCTCCACATACGTAGCAAAATGTATCTCTGGGATTAATACAGTTTCGATTCATGTAGGCGGAAAATTATTGAAATCACGGAAAACTTTTTGGAATGAAAAACCAATTTTTTCTACTATGAAAAATTTTAAAATTTGAGCAAAACTTGAAAAAAAATTCTTTCTTTTTATTAAAAATCTGTTTGTTTAAATAGCTATATTTTTTTAATGCAAAAAATACTATTAAATATAGTTAGCCTGGAAAAAAAAGAAAGTAAAATTAAATTAGTACACTTATATAATTTTAACTAATATTTTGGGAAAACTCTGAGTAAATGGAAATATTATTTTCTCGAAAACTATGGGTGATAGAAACATTCTGAAACCTTATTTGGAATCAGCATCAAACGTTCTATAAGAAACACCAAATAGTTTTCAAGAAACAAAAATGTTGTTCCCTAGTGTTATCACAAGTTTAAAGTGGATATTTAATCGGAACATGGTAGGCATTTGAGGAAAGTTTGAACAAACTAGGGATCACCTGAAGATCAGGGCCCCCAGCCTTCTTTAGTTAGCTTTATAAGGCTAACTAACGAAAATATCACGACCTAACCAAACCAATCGTCAATGGCGTACAGTTGACCTAATGATTGGTTAGGTTAGGTCGTGATATTTTCGTTAGTTAGCCTTATAAGACTAACTAGAGAAGGCTGAGGGCCCTAATCTTCAGGTGATCCCAAACTAGAAAATATATCATAAAACCCAAAACCTCTTAACCGACACCCTGCGGAAGAAAGGAAAAAAATTGTGTGCGTGTGTTTTGGTTGACTACGGTGATAAATAACTGCCATGGGTTCAAATTCTCACCTAATTTGCAACTTGTGTAATTTTGAAACAACTGAAAATGTGGCAATCAAGTGAGAGTTCTGTCAAAAACTGCACCACTTTATCTGTACGAATTAGGATGATATGAAGATATCCCTTGTGTCGAATGCCAAACAAATCACGGGGATCAAATTTCTCTGTGACGCATGTACAAGACTGTAAACTCATTTGCGATATTTAAAGAACTGGAGAATGCAAATACGAGTGCGATATAAAAGGAGAGACTAATGGGGATAAAAGAGGGCTGAAATATCTCAAAGCAAAACGATGTGGATAAGAGAGGAACAAATGAAAATGTAACACGGAAAGAAGATATTACTGTAAAAGAAAGAAAAAAGATAAGTACAATCTGCGACATGATAAAACTGCCTAATGAGGATAATGATAAAAGGATGACAAAAGCTAAAAACAGGAAATAAACAGACGACAAGAACTAGAAATGTAGAAAATGATAATGATAACAATAAAAATAATAATAATGATAATGATGAAAAGACGACAATAACTAAAAGCATAGAAAATAAACAGACGACAAGAACTAGAAACGTAGAAAATATCATATGTAGAGTAAATATCATGCAAAAGGGCATTGCAAATACCGGGATGGACAATGCATCTATGCACATCACATTTATGTAACTTCCAATATACAAATGGATATTGTAAATTTGAAAACAAATGCAAGTTCAACCACCTTACTCTCTTCAAAACTTATGCAAGTTATGTGAGATGCAATAGGGACAAAAATGCCGTTACCACTAACAACGAGGGCTACAAAGAGGACAACCATTTTTTTAGATGTAGCCAACGCAATTCAACTATTAAATACCATCCAGCAAATCCAAAGCCAACTGACAAATACTGGGATCCGAGAGCCGCACAGAATGCATACAGAAACACGCACCACAATTGGAAAACGAATCTGAACTACATAAAGAGAGAAACGAAAGGAAAAAAATAAATATAATCCTAGTGAACATTCAGGGCCTTAACAGATTCTCCGCTACCCTCATCCAGATTTAAACATATCTTGGGGGCTGTACGTATAATTTTGATCCTCATTTCAACACCGTTGAAAAGCAGCTTATCTTGCGACAAACATCAGAATGAAGTCTTGCGTACAAGTTTTATATTTTCTTTTTAGAATTTTTAAATTTATTTTTTTATACTGTCCATCAATTGGGAGGTATAATACCCCTGAGCCGCCTAATGTAAAGTTTCTAAAACAGTTTCTAAATATGCCCTATAAAGACGATGGCTAGCGTTGGCTGAAACGTTACTTTGATTTAGATACACATCACATTGACTTATCGGCGTGTGCAGGAAGTTGTGCCATCCGAATGCGCAATTCTTAGTTTGGTGTAAAGAAACACGTTGGAAGGGTAAAAAAAAAAATGATTCCCTAACGAAGAAATCACGAACTCTATAGACGCAATCGTTGATCCAATATCGTTGAGAGGATGAATTGTGACGAATTCGGTTTCCAGAATACTTGTCTGCGTTGGAGGCACATCCAAAAGATTTAGCTCGGATTTGCAGCATTCCGAACTGTGGGGATGAATAAAATGAGTCATAGCAAGCGTTAATGCAGCCTTCCACTTCAAATGTACAATAACCTATGAGCATCTGTATCAGTGGATGGCACTGTGAAGCAACAGATGGCAGAGAAGCTGTCCCACCTCCCTGTACCCAAAGACTTCACATACGAGAACGTCTCAGTCGACGAGATGACGCTACTCCCCGACCTGATCGACGAGTCCTCCTGGTTCTTATTTGCAGGTCTGAAGATGTATGGGTCTTCGTGGCTCACCCTGCCAACTGATAAGTGGGACGAGAACGAGGACTTTTGTCGTCTGAAGGATGTGATCTTTAATCTCCAGGTCACCAATGACGTCGCTGAAAGAGGAGTCCAACTGATACAAGACTATGCGAATACGGTCACAAAGGACGAGGCACAGCTGCAGGATCTTCTGCAAGTGGTGAAAAAGAACCGGAAAGAGCTCGGCGACTTCAAGAAGTCATCACTCGCCACGATGACATAGCACAGAGGGACAACGTTGCAGCCAGTGACGTGTGATAGTGGTCAATACAATGCAAAAGTGATTCTTTAAGTTATTGTTTCTTTCTTCCTTATTTTTCTGCTATTTGCTGATTTTTTTGAAAAGTATAGGTGATCGTGGTTTTTCCCATTATTTGGCACTATACTAGCACATTGGTATTACCTGTATACAGACACAACTTTTAAACCGTTAGTCGTATGACATTGGAAGGCATACCAAACGACTTCTCTCATCAAGATGATTCAGAAAACATCCCTACTTAATGATTTATCTTGATTCAGTAAAAAGTTAAAAGGTATGCATTTAAAAAAAAACTCGTAATTTCAAGGTCGATGCGAGACCCCTAAATATTGATCAATTTTTGTAAAAATGGTACCAATGTGCTAGTATAGTGCCAAATAATGGGAAAAACTACGATAACCTATACTTTTAAAAAAAAATTGAAAAGTGGGCCACCCTAATAAGCATCCTGCTTACGGAAAAACGGAGCACCGACAATTCAGCGCAGGACAATTCAGCGCCGACAATTCAGCGCCGACAATTCAGCGCAAAGACAATTCAGCGCAAGACAATTCAGCGCAAGTCAGTACAGTTAAAAGTTTAGTTAAAAATAATAAAAATAAATCGCAATAAATAAAAAAGAGAAAAATTTGTATATTTATATATATGCTAAATTGGGTCTGTATCGAAGGAGTGACATTTCAAAGGAGTGACATAACAAAGGAGTGACATAAATACCGTAACGAAGGAGTGACATAACGAAGGAGTGACAAATCGGAGATAAAATTCAAAGGAGTATAATTATTAAAATTTTATTTAAAAAAACAAAATTTGTTAGAATTGTTAAAATTAAGATTGATTTTATTTAAAAAACTAGAAACCTAACCTAACCTAACCTAACCTAACAGTTGCAAGCCTCTCTTCCCTCTGGATTTGTTCTTTCTTCTTCTTTGTTGGTATTTTCGCGCTGAATTGTCTTGCGCTGAATTGTCTTTGCGCTGAATTGTCTTGCGCTGAATTGGCGACGCTGAATTGTCGGCGCTGAATTGTCCTGCGCTGAATTGTCGGGTCACGCGGAAAAACCTCTCAACATCTTTTTTCTCTAATCCCTCATTATAAACGCCTCTGTACAATCTATTAGCACCTCCGTAGGAGGCTGGATTAGAAAAGTCATAATAAATTTTTCTTAATATGTAAGCCATTTGTGTATATTAGAGGCACGCGGGTTGGGTTGTGCCTTGATGGTTGGCCTCTTCTTCTTCTTCTAAGATGTTACTCCCTGGGGCGAAGATGTGTTCAGCTCTGGTAAATTGCGTTGCTTCCCACAAGTCTTTAAACCTGTTCAGGTTACCTATCAATGTTTTTGGGATGTTTATTTGCTGTAGTCTAGCTTTAATATGTCCCCATCCTGTTGGTGAAGGTCTATCCCTCTTCCTCACCAAATCATGCGCGACGTCAATGATGTTCGAACCCTTTACCTTTGATCCTCCAACAACAACCTCGCCTGTATCGGACCATTGTATAATGGGTCCTAACTCAATAAATTTTAAAGACTTAACCCTTTATTCCTCAATGTATGAGGTAGACTACTTTTTAATTCATGCTCGAGGTGTTGCGACGTCGCTCCGTTGTTCTTTGACTGTTCGTAGCTAGCCTCGGCCAGGCCCAGGCCCTATGCCGCTACGCTTAACATCATCGATGCTATGTCTGAGAACTATGGGGACCTCGGCCGGCTTCTTATAATCTTCGAGCTCTTGAAGAAATTTATGTAGAGCTTCTTGTATCTTGATATAAAATTCGTTTCTCGTCAGCGGGCTTCTCGCTGTTTAATAGATTCACTAATTCATTCTCCATTCTTTTAAGCATATTTTTACGAGGATCTAGTACTGATTCCTGGTTCTTTGTATTTTCCAACGAAGCATACAACTTGTGTGGAATCACGACCACGTTCTTCATTATATTATACTACAGGGTGTCCATAAAGTCACGCACCATAGGAACATAGGCCATGTCTATTTAGTTATGTCTCCATCAGGCTAAATATTTTAAAGAACATTCAAAGAAACCTGCTTTTTCTGTTACAAACATGTTTTGAGATTGGTGGGAATCATTTCGAACAAATCAATAAAATAAAATAAATAAATAAACAACATAAATGTATTTTCCTCTGATGCGTGACTTTATGGACACTCTGTAGACAATAAAGGCGCCAGAACTGAAAAAAGATGGGCAGGAACAAACCTCTTTGCACAATAATTCGCTTTTTCTTTCTCACACTTTGTTTTTTACGAGCGCTTGCTCGTATTATGCTCTTTTAACGACGTAAGCACGACTTCTAAGTGACCTTCATTGGTACATTGCATTTTATAACGTTAAGGCAGATTTCACATATGCATTTTAAAAAGTCTGGGTCAATATTTTTAACAAACAGGCTTTGGATACCGCTCGGCAATAGTTGGAAGATTTTTATTAATTCACGATATTTCTTTAACCTCTTTGTCATTCTGAGATGTATACCGTTTCAGCCTCGTTTGGGACTATATTCGTTCTTAGAAACACCCTAAACGTGTTTCGCGGGTGAAGGTCACAAACGAAATATCCTTTACGTTGACTTGTAACTTCTTTATAAACTTCCAAAAACTCATTACGCTGATTCGGGAACATTTGATTGGCTAATACCCCAAATTTGTGCCACATCTCTACGTTGTGCGAATAAGACTAGATATTGTGTATTTAGCGATACATCACGTATGTATCTATTCTTGAAAAACAGGTTTTGATTGATGAAGAACACGCTTATGTTAAGATGGTGGGAGAATACTGTAAATGTCTCGGCAAACGTTTTGTCCATTTCTAACATGAGATCATCAATTACAATAACCGTGTGTTCATCAACCTTTATAGAACTAACATCATTAACGCCTTTGTGGGACAAAATATCATCTTGGTATTCGTTGAATACGGACTGGTATGTCGAGTAACACCATATAACTTTGTGTACAAAATCTGAGAACAGATCGTACTTATCTTTAATGATTTTAAGTACAAAAACGTTTTTTCCACAGCCTGTAGGATCGGATATAATGCATGTGGAAGGGCTTGTGAACCTGAATTTTTCTACAGAATCCATGTCTAACACAACACACTCCTAAGTTGGGCCTTTACAAAATATAACAAAATTTAAATTGTTGCTCCTTATATTCTACAATCTTGTTTTTCTTGTTCCCCAGAACCGTGAATGGTGATGATGATGATGAGGTACTGTACCAGCAACATGTCTCCATCATAGTTATTGCTGATGATGGCGATGACGATGACAATGTAGTTGAGGCTACAGACTCCACCCCCGCTAGCACCCCAATCGCAGTGAGAAACGCAGCACCCACACTCGTCAATTCGAGAAGAAAGCGGGTGCATGACAACATCGGTGAAACACCTTCATCGTCAAAGCGCGTAAAGTCGTCGACAGTTAGAGCCACAGTAATAGAACCCCTTCAGTAGCACCATCTACAAATAAAACTACCCACTTACCCCTATTCAATACCACCCGTGCCATCCACCTCAACAGCAACACAGTAAACTGTAAACAGTGGCATATCATTCGAGCTGGTGCGCAACGTCACTACAACCCCATCTCTGACTAGAAACTGGTACGTAGTCAGGATCAACCACTGAGTCATGTATAGTAACGGGTTTGAACACGGACTGCGGCGCATGGTTGAACGTATTGTGGAGTTTGCCCTTCAGACCAGTGAGGGGCATGAAGCCATAACGCGTCTGGCGCTCGGGTTCTGGTCAGATGATAGTGATAGAGACGATTTTTGGGTGGTAATACCCTACAGAGGCCTAGCCGCCGTAGATGTAGAGTATACTTTGGGGCGTATAATGCAGGCTGCTCGAAGCGGTACCGAGCTTAATTTGGAGAATTTCACGATTGATATAGATCACGTCTTCCGACCTGTAGATCACAACGTAACACTTATACCCTTAACTTTAACAGTTATCAGATATACAACAGACACACTGCTTTCGAGCGTGTTTGCGGCTTTATACCATTAGTCTTGGCTCATACAGTATGTTTACTGTAGTAAATAAAGCGGCCCAAAAAATTTGGATGCCTATGGTAGTGGAGCGTGCACGTAAACTGGCTGCAAACTGTAGACTTGAATTTGCCTGTGATATGGGGCCTGAAGAGCTGCGAAGGGTAGAGCAAGTAATGGGTGTTCGTATAGTTGTGTTTGGATTGAATGATAACCGTAGGACTGTGTATGTTTTTAAAAGCAGCGTGAGAGAACGTACAAAGCCCGTACTTATTTACCCATCCGTAATATAAGGGCTCTTTACGCGAGTTATGGTAAAAGCCAAAAATATGGAAGACATCAGGATTTGTGTAAGGGATCTCGAGTTTACGAATGACCTGTTGAAGCATTGTAAGGAATGCCACATGGTTTGCGACTAGTGTAAAAGTCCAAGGTGTGAAAGTCGTGTAGTTGAAACTGAGAAGGCGATTGTAATGTATGTAAGCGCATGTTTTTTAATAATGTCTGTTTTGCCTACCATAAATCGAATGGCGAGTGTAGGAAAATGAGGAATTGTGAGTGTGGTATGTTTCATACAATGGACAGCTGGGGGAAATTTGAGCACAAATGCGATGAAATTCACTGTTGTACATGCCATGAAGAATATAAGGCGGATGGTGTAAAGCACGTATGTTATATGAACGATGCCAAACCTAAAAATAAACCCTGTATAACCGTGTATTATGACATAGAAATTTACACAAATCCCGAAACAAAAGAGGTTATCCCGCATTTACTCATAAGTCAGACGATTTGTGATGAATGTATGAACATTGAGTGTGATGAAAGCTGCAAATGTGGTAAGCGGACAAACATTTTTAAGGTGTCTGCAAGAGATCCCCCGTGAAACTGTTTGTGAACTATATTGTCAAGCTAGCTGATCAGCTCAAAAAAATTATTGTGTATATTCTTGCCATAACGCTGCAAAATTTGACACTCAGTTCCTTTACAAGAAGCTGCTTGAGCATGAGTCCTCAAAGATATTCACAGGTGATACCTTGAAAAGACGGAACAAACTTATACAGATGCAGATAAGGGGAAATGTTCAGTTTAAAGACACCCTGTTATTCACACCTTGTAAATTAGCCAAGCTACCCAAGGTGATGGGCGTAGACGCCGAAGTCTCAAAAGTGTTCTTCCCTTACACATTCCTCACTCACGACAATTTAAATTATGTAGGACCCCCCCGCCCCAAACATTACTTTAATTCTGAATGTATGAGTACAAGCAAACATGAGGATTTTGAGCTCTACTACAACAGACTTAATGAAGATAATTCTTACAATATAGCGTATGATGTGAACGTTATTGTGTGAATGACGTACGTGTACGTCGAATATGCTTCCAAGCCTTTAAAAGGATGCACATAACGCGCTTCAACTGTGATCCGTTACAAGCAGCATCCACGATCGCCTCATTGTGTTTTATCGTATTCAAGAATAACTTCATGCCTAATGACATACTTACAATCATCCCCCGAAACATCCCACGCAGTTATGGTTATAAGGCTATTTACTAGCTCACTCGCATACAGCAGCAGACAGGTGTATATATAAAACACGCTCGAAACACGGGGGAAATGGCGATGAAGGTCAGTGGCCTTGATTTTTGCGCGGATGGCTTAAGTGAGGACCCAACCAATGGTGAGAAATCGGTGTACTCCTTTAACGGCTGCTGGTGGCAAGGATGCCCAAGGCCTGAGTGCGGCGTCACTGGGGATGCCCATGGGAGATCTCCCGCCGATAGGCTAGCATGGACCCGTACCCACGACCAGCTTGTAAGCTTCCAGTTCACTCACAATGTTTTGTGGGAGCATGAATATGATGCCGCGATGGAATCAAGCACTATCTCGAAGAAATAAGGGCTATCAAACGTACATTGGTGGTGGAACCCCTCAAATGCGGTGACAGCTTCTTTGGAGGACGTACAAAACCCCTTCAAACTATACTTTCCACCTACGGACAGGGTGAAGATTCACTACTACGATTTCTGTTCATTATACCCTTACGTGATGAAGAACAATCCATACCCTGAAGGTGCATCTGAAAAACTGGTGGGCCCCCGCCATGCCCACCATCGAAGAATTCTCAGCTAATTTGAGTGATAGCTACTTTAGACTTTCTTTCGTAAATGTGCTCCTCCCTCACGATTTATGGATGCCAATCTTGCCAGTTGTAATAGACCACAAACTCATGTTCCCTTTGTGTGTGAAGTGCTCAGAGGAGAACTATGGGGACCGTAATCACACGATCAACTAGAGGAAGAGCAGAGACGTATATACAAGTCCTGAGCTGTTCCTAGCCCTTCGCCACTGGTCCAGAATGCTGAAGATATATTAGGTGTGGAGGTTTCAGAAGCTCCCCAACCTTTTCACGCCATATATAAATACCTTTTTGAAGGATAAAGTAGAAGCATCAGGATACCCACGAGGAGTTGAGACCGAAAATGAAAAATTGGCGCATATTCAGCGCTACCGTGATCGTGATGGGATAGCACTTGAACGTGACCAAATTGTGAGGAACCCTGGCAAGTGTTTTAGTGCAAAGTTGTGCCTAAATAGCCTTTGGAGGAAGTTTGCTCAGAATATAGACAAGGGGAACGTACATCTAGCTCAAAGTTATAGTGAAGTCTGGGATTACGATAAAGATAAAGACGTCATGGAAATCGTGAATGTGGGTAATACGTACATAATACGGTACAACAAGACCGAATTGGCTACAGATACATCACTTGTCACAAACATACCTTTAGCCAGTTTCACAACAGCATACCCACGTATCAAGCTATGACATCTGTTGCATTCTCTCGAGCGGCAGGTTCTGTACGCAGATACAGATAGTGTAATATTCACGGAAAGGGAAGGTGAATATATGCCTCTTACTGGGGAATTCTTGGAGAGTTGACTGATTATATCAAGGATGAGTATGGAGGCATCGCATACGCCGATTCTTTTGTCTCAACAGGCCCAAAAACTTACGGGGTACGCGTGAGGGTGGGGGATGAGTATAAGTACATCGTGAAGGCTAAAGGCATCACGCTTAACCATACCAAACGCCAGATCGTCAACTTTGAATCGCTCAAAGATCTAGTGAGCATAGAAGATAATGGTAATGAGGGTGAACAACCCACCCACCTGGTTGTAGGAACTCATAACTTCCGGCCACAGAAATTGGGGTGTGTGTGTGAAAGAGATTAGGGGTACAAAGGTTTTCCGTAACACCTAGAGGAAACGATACAAGGTGCCTGGGATCTACGACACTGTCCCCTTGGGGTACCATGGTGGATGAATATCTCTCTCTCTCTCTCTCTCTCTATATATATATATATATATATATATATATATAATATATATTATTTATTTATTTATTTATTTATAGCCTATATTACAATCTATTTACTTGTTGACGATATTTTACAGTTTATTTATTTTTCTATTTATTACGTGTATTTAATTATGTTTCAGTTATGGTACTGAATTTTTGTTATTTATATATATATATATATATATATATATATATATATATATATATATATATATATATATATATATACAGGGTGTTTATAAAGTCCATATCTATTTCAGTGAAAACGTAGCAGAAAGGGTAAAATTCAATAACAATATAATAGAAGGCATACATTTAATGAATACTTAAGTATATGATTCTATATGAGCACCATCAGTATCTCTACAGAGTTCGAATCTGTCAGCACCATTGCGGAACATATTTTGGAGCATGACAGGGGTTATTTTTGTAACTGCTGTTACGATACGAGCAGGTAAATCTTGCAGATCTGTAACCCTCGTTTGACAGACGTTTGATTTGATAAAGCCTCATGCAAAGAAATCCAAAGGCGTTAGGTCAGGAGATCGAGCCGCCCAGGGTTTGTTGCCTCCACGGTTGATCCACCGATTTGGAAATCGTTCATTAGGTACTCCCGAACAATGATTGCGTAATGACAAGGTGCTCCATCTTGTTGAAAGAGACGGTGTTTAAAATGATATCTACAGTGTGTCCGTAAAGTCATGGTGGGATTTTAAATAGCTATATTATTGCAACGAAACATGATAATGAGATGAAACAATGCCAAATTTAAGAACAACTCTCAAAGTTGTATCTTGTAGTTAGTCTAGGCTAAGCTTAACATTTATCTCGTAGTTAGTCTAGGCTGTCCACATGCCTATGTTGAACATGAGCGTAATAGCCCGAAAGTTAATGTGTGGTGTGCTCTAGCACGAGATCGAGTGATTGGCCCATTTTTCTTCGCGGAACCCACTGTGACGTCACACAACTACCTCGCTATGTTGGAACATTTTGCAGTACCCCAATTTATTTTCAATAATGTCATCTTTCAGCAAGATGGTGCTCCTCCGCACTATGACAACGTTGTTCGAGAATTCCTTAATGAAAAATTTCCACAGAGATGGATAGGAAGAGGAGGATGGAAGCCATGGCCTCCACGCTCTCCGGACCTGACACCTTTGGACTTTTATTTGTGGGGTTACGTCAAGCAAGGCGTGTACAGTGTACCCATTAGGGATATTCATCACTTGCACGAGCGAATCACGGAAGCTATCGCACCCGTCACTCCTGATGTTCTTGGGCGTGTGTGGCTGGAATTGAATCACCGCCTAGATGTCTGCAGGGCTACCAGAGGAGCCCATATCGAACTACGTTAAGTAAAGTTATTCTTTTAGAGTTGTTCTTCAATTTGCCTTTTTTTCATCTCATTATCATGTTTCGTTGCAATAATATAGCTATTTAAAATCCCACCATGACTTTACGGACGCACTGTAAATGGAGCTCTGGGACATTTAAGTGCTCGAATCGTAACAGCAGTTAAAAAAATAACCCCTGTCATGCTCCAAAATGTGTTCCGCAATGCTCTTGACAGATTCGAACTCTGTAGAGATACTGATGGTGCTCATGTAGAATCATATGCTTAAGTATTCATTAAATGTATGCCTTCTATTACATTGTTATTGAATTTTACCCTTTTTGCTACGTTTTCACTGAAATAGATAGGGACTTTATAAACACCCTCTCTCTCTCTCCTCTCTCTCTCTCTCTCTTCTCTCATATATATATATATATATATATATATATATATATATATATATCCTATGTTGGAGGCTATTCACTTGCTGACGATATTTTAGTTTTTTTTTAAATAAATTGTTTCAGCTAGCGTTTCATTTTCTCGTGTGTGTGTGTGTGTGTGTGTGTGTGTGTGTGTGTGTGTACAGGAAGAAATCTAAGCACCTACCACTGTATAGCGCACTCCAATCAAAGGGGTCACCTGACTCCTGCTAATAATCGAGACATATCTCAACCCTGCGTGTTCGGTTGACCTCAGCAAGCACTGGTTTTCAAACGTGTATTTTACCTGTTGAAGCATTCTCGCGTAGACAGAAAATAGTGATGGCTACCTCTGATATTGCATGTTCTACATTCCTGAAGTGGTACTCAATAAAGTCTGGAGATGTGGTGAACACTCAAAGAATCCCTAGTCATCCCTCCTTTGAAGCTTTTAAGGCCACATTGAATCGTGCGAAGCGTGAGAAGCAAGACGTCCAAATATTCTATGGATATTTTGGTGGGAGCGTTGCGGGCTTTCGTAGCTCAAGCGATGTAATGGACTATGCTTTAGGATTAAACTGTGTAAAGGAACACCTACACCATGAAGTGAAAGAATCAACACATGCAGAAGAGAAACACCGGGTGTGGATTGTGAACCTTGTTGATGATTGGTGTCACAAGAGGTATTATGTCATGTTAAATCATACCGAGTACGCGTACACTGCGAAGGAGAATGTAAATCTTGTGATTATGGACAGTTTAAAATATTTCTACCAGTACATGTTCGCAGCGAAGTTGTAGCTTAAGACTCGTGTGAGTTTCTAATAGAGTTTAGGGATGAATATCGTTTGTTAAACAAAAAGGATAAGTAAGAACATATACATAGTGGCCAACGGATCACCAATTTGACGTGGCCAAGAAAGTAGGCTTAATATAATTTATGAATTAAATTGAAATGAATAATTAGGGGTCACCAACTTGACCGTACATCCCAAACAAACAATATTTAATAAGGAGAGAGAAATTACTTTAGTAGAATGGGCGCAAAAGGAGAGAGTGCAATGCAATTGCAAATGTTGATCAATGTTGCATAAGGTTATGAAACAAGGGGAGGGGAATGTTGCAAGATGTTATGCAACAAAGTGGGAAAGGGGAATGTTGCAAGATGTTATGCAGCAAAGGGGGGGGGGAGAGTGTTGCAAGATGTTATGCATCAAATGGGGAGAAGGGAATGTTGCAAGAGCAACAAGGGGTTATGCAACTTAAAGCGGGGTTATCCCCCAAGAGAAAGAGAGAGGAGAAGGAGAGATAGGAGGAGAGGTGTTCGCCTGGCAGGAGCCAAGCTCATATTAAGACTTCAGCTGAGAGGCCGTTGTTTTAATATGTTCATAATCAGCCAGGTGGCTTATCTGGCTGAGTTGCCAGATTGCGCTATTTATTTAATTAAAGCATATATTCTGGACTAATCCGCCAGTTGGCTTAGAAGTCTGAGCTGCCAGATTGCGCTACTTATTTAATTAAAGCATATATCCTGGCTTAACCCGCCAGTTGATTTAAAAGGCGTTAATGGCTTGTTCAGGTGTACAGGTTGAGTTGCCAGATTGCTCTATTTATTTAACTAAAGCACATATTCTGATTTAAATTGCCAGTTCGCTTAGAAGGCGTAAATGGCTTATTCAGTGTACATGTTAAGTTGCCAGATAGCACTATTTATTTAATTAATGCATATACTCTGGTTTAGAATTCCGTTTTAGAAGCCAGCCAGTTGGTATAATTAAATGCCGTGTACAACCAAAAGAATTAAATAAAACACCATTACATCATTCTGTTTATTTAGACGAATTAATGGAATCAGAAATATATAGAAAATAAATAAACGATGGAATATATGTGATCAAAAATAATAATAGCATAAGAAATACGAACGATGAATATATAATAAATATACAATGGAATATATATGATCACAAAATAATAATAGCATAAGAAATACGAACGAGAAATATATAATCAAAAATATACAAAACATATAACCATCAATATATTAGTAGAGGAAAAAAAATATATATAGAGTTATAATTAAATATATTGACAATAATGATATACGAAACGTGTAATGAACTGCATTAGTACAGGCAACATATATATATATATATATACACACACAGTTAAATAAATAATATACATCAAAATAATTTATGTTTCTACGGTTATATTAATAATTAAATATATTGAAAATATATATACCAAACGTAAAATCAATTGCATATTAGTACAGGAAATATATATATAAATATATATATATGCATAAATATATTGAAAATAATGATATACGAAACGTATAATCAACTGCATATTAGTACAGAATATATATATATATATATACATATATATATATATATTATATATATAATATATATATATATATATACACAGTTAAATAAATAAATATACATCAAAATAATTTATGTTCTACGGTTATATTAAATAATTAATATATTGAAAATAATAATATACCAAACGTAATCATTGCATATTACAGTACAGGAAATATATATATATAATTAAATAATTAAATATACATCAAAATTCTTCATGTTCTACGGTGCAAAACGCTAAACTCACATGTAATCGTGTCTGCATTCACATCGTTATTACTTTCTACAACACGGTAAAACCGTCCAAGCAACACTTCACCGTTTAAGTTATACGGATGCCTATACTCGACATAAATGGCTTTCATATCGTTCAATACTATTTTTGTGCCCACTTTACATTCGGTTGGCAAGTTATCTTTAAACATGGCTAGAATACAATCGGAAGCACGCAAAAAGAGGTCATCGTTAACCACAACATCATTATTAAACAAGTTTATAAACACGCCTTTCCAATCGAGGGTTTTTTCTTACCGTACCGAGCTTTTCAATCGTGAACTCTTCTTCACTCTGCATAGCGGCATTTGAAATAATTTTCCAAGTCGTAACGACAGCTACTCATTATACAGAGGTACAGCTCTTCAGGGTGAACAGTGTAGGCAAGCTCTGCCCTGTACTACTCAAGTGCTTTGAACCAAAGTTCAGGATATTTCGAAGAATCTAAACCTTTTAAATATGCATCCAGCTCTAGACCATTCTCGCCTTGTTCATTCCTACATTCGATAAATCCGTCGAGCAGAGCGGTGTATGCGTATTCAAGAACCGCGTCAAAATAAATCATATCCGTAACACGAGCGTCTAATATAGGCTTCAGCTTGCGGAATCCGACAATTTCAAACATTCTGTCGAGGATGTAGTGGCTTCGCATAGGGACAAGAACGTTCTTACCAGATGCATGCTTCCACATCAGTCGTATATCAATGCATGGATGTTCGTTATTTATACACAACGTGCAAACAACGGATATATGAGGGGGCGTCACCAATCTGCTCTCTTCTTGTACCTACACCTGCAGGTATTTTATAACGGTCCTCTCCCCGTCTTCTCAATTATCACGAAGACTCTATTCATCTCCTCAACAATTAAATAAATAACATTACGTTTGCTTGCTTGCCTGCAAATCGTTTCAAGTACATAGTTAATGGTGCCGGTTTCACGCATGAATACGCGCAATAAATTCGTCACGGAGACATCGTACGAGGCGTTGAGAATGCTTCTCAAAGGAAGTTCCATCGTATTCGCACGTCCACTTGGTTCAAGCTCTGAGATGACTATGAGCCACAGATGGACGGATCGGCTCGAAGGGCGGAGTGAGTCACGCTGATGAAACGTGAACGGGTTTGTTCGAACTCATGTGTTTCGTGAGGTACACGGGTGGGCGGCTCGCTTGGGGAAGCGAGTCACTCCATAAACTGCTGAAGCGTGTACAGGCTTGTTCGAACACTTGTGCCCTTGGACAAATAGAATTTTCCGCTACATGAAGCAATACTGGTTTTAGTGTTTTATCACTCACCAGACGTTCATTTCCACAAACTGAACATCTTCACAATCCGGTGCACTATTTGAGAGAAACATATGTCCATATTTATCCTTTTTGTTTAACAAGCGATACTCGTCTCTAAAATCTGTTAAAAACTCAAACAGCCCATTAGCCGCAACCTCACTACAAACCTCGTCATGATATATATTAATATAGTGGTAAAAATACTTAAGATTCTCCATGATGACAAGATTTACATTATCAACCGTAGGGTACGAGTAGTCGGTATGATGTAAAATGACATAATATAGCTTATCATACCACTCTTCAACAAGACTCACTATCCATAACCGTCCTTCGCACGGCTGAATATAGCCTTAAATGTATTAAAGGAGGGGGGAATAGGGAGTTTTACAGTATCCACCACATCTTGGCACTTTGCCGAATACCACTTCATAAATGTTGAACACGCAATATTAAAGGTAGCCATTACTATTTTTCTTCTACGCGGGAGAATACACGTCTGAACTCAAGGGTATGCAGAGGTCAACTGAGCTCGCAGGGATAGAGATATGATCAGGTACTGGCAGGAGTCACGTTGCCGATCTTACAGTGGGCAGAGCTTAGCTTTTTACTGTACACACGCACGCACGCACGCACGCAAAGGAGAAAATGAAACCTTAATTGAAACAAATATACGTGATAAATAAACATATAAATACAAACATATATATATTATATATATATATATAGATATATATACACAAACTCAGAATGGTTCCCTGAGAACATTATATGTTAACACAGACCGTGCATGGCACAAGAACTCTTCTGGGAAAATTAAATCCACTATAGTCCGAATAAGTAATGGTAAATGACAAATACCATAGTTTTTTTCCTTTTTCATGATTTTAGCCCGACGTGGGCAACGGTCTCTCGCAAGAGATCCCATAAATATAGCTTCCCTCACCAGCTATCTGCAAAGCAGACAGGATCCAGCTTTGGGACGTGGATCTAGGGTTTAAAAGCAAACCTAGATCCCTACACTCAGAACCTCTATATAAGTAAAAGACTCGTTGCATTCACGTCGTGTTGATAAATCAAAGAAAAAGGGGTAAACTATTGTATTTTTAGCCAAAAAAACCAAAACTTAAACCTCAACCGGGACTTGAGCGTCCACTTTTCAAGGCACGAAACACGTCCGTTTAGTATACACAAACTCAGAATGGTTCCCTGAGAACATTATATGTTAAACACAGACCGTGCATGGCACAAGGAACTCTTCTGGGAAAATTAAATCCACTATAGTCCGAATAAGTAATGGTAATGACAAATACCATAGTTTTTTTTTCCTTTTTCATGATTTTAGCCCGACGTGGGCACGGGTCTCTCGCAAAGAGATCCCATAAATATAGCTTCCCTCACCAGCTATCTGCAAAGCAGACAGGATCCAGCTTTGGGTCGTGGATCTAGGGTTTAAAGCAAACCTAGATCCCTACACTCAGAAACCTCTATATAAGTAAAAGACTCGTTGCATTCACGTCGTGTTGAATAAATCAAAGAAAAGGGGGTAACTATTATTTTTAGCCAAAAAAACCAAAACTTAAACCTCAACCGGGACATTGAGCGTCCACTTTTCAGGCACGAAACACGTCCGTTTAGTATACACAAACTCAGAATGGTTCCCTGAGAACATTATATGTTAAACACAGACCGTGCATGGCACAAGGAACTCTTCTGGAAAATTAAATCCACTATAGTCCGAATAAGTAATGGTAAATGACAAATACCATAGTTTTTTTCCTTTTTCATGATTTTAGCCCGACGTGGGCAACGGGTCTCTCGCAAAGAGATCCCTAAATTAGCTTCCCTCACCAGCTATCTGCAAAGCAGCAGGATCCAGCTTGGGACGTGGATCTAGGGTTTAAAGCAAACCTAGGGAGCTATATTTATGGGATCTCTTTGCGAGAGACCCGTTGCCCACGTCGGGCTAAAATCATGAAAAAGGAAAAAAACTATGGTATTTGTCATTTACCATTACTTATTCGGACTATAGTGGATTTAATTTTCCCAGAAGAGTTCCTTGTGCCATGCACGGTCTGTGTTTCATATAATGTTCTCAGGGAACCATTCTGAGTTTGTGTATACTAAACGGACGTGTTTCGTGCCTTGAAAAGTGGACGCTCAATGTCCCGGTTGAGGTTTAAGTTTTGGTTTTTTGGCTAAAAATACAATAGTTACCCCTTTTTCTTTGATTTATTCAACCCGACGTGAATGCAACGAGTCTTTTACTTATATAGAGGTTCTGAGTGTAGGGATCTAGGTTGCTTTAAACCCTAGATCCACGTCCCAAAGCTGGATCCTGTCTGCTTTGCAGATAGCTGGTGAGGGAAGCTATATTTATGGGATCTCTTTGCGAGAGACCCGTTGCCCCACGTCGGGCTAAAATCATGAAAAAGGAAAAACTATGGTATTTGTCATTTACCATTACTTATTCGGACTATAGTGGATTAATTTTCCCAGAAGAGTTCCTTGTGCCATGCACGTCTGTGTTTACATATAATGTTCTCAGGGAACCATTCTGAGTTTGTGTATACTAAACGGACGTGTTTCGTGCCTTGAAAAGTGGACGCTCAATGTCCCGGTTGAGGTTTAAGTTTTGGTTTTTTTGGCTAAAAATACAATAGTTACCCCTTTTTCTTTGATTTATTCAACACGACGTGAATGCAACGAGTCTTTACTTATATAGAGGTTTGAGTGTAGGGATCTAGGTTTGCTTTAAACCCTAGATCCACGTCCCAAAGCTGGATCCTGTCTGCTTTGCAGATAGCTGGTGAGGGAGCTATATTTATGGGATCTCTTTGCGAGAGACCCGTTGCCCACGTCGGGCTAAAATCATGAAAAAGGAAAAAAACTATGGTATTTGTCATTTACCATTACTTATTCGGACTATAGTGGATTTAATTTTCCCAGAAGAGTTCCTTGTGCCATGCACGGTCTGTTTTAACATATATATATATATATAATTACAATCAAGAATTAAGGTAGCCAAGGGCACGGTATCATAGGTAACAAGCACCCGGTAACGCTTCCTATAGGTGTTACGGCATACCTTTGTACCCCTAAGTTCATTCACACACCCCAGTTTGTGCGTCCGAAAATTCTGCGTCCCCACCGTCAGTTGGGGTAGCTGGTCACCCTCATCTTCCAAGTACACTAGATCCTTCAACGAGTCAAAGTTAACGACTCGACGGTTCGCATGGTTAAACGTGATACCCTTAGCCTTCACGATATATTTCATATCATCCCCCACCCTCACCCGTACCCCTTAGGTTTTTGGCCCTTTTGGCACAAACGAGTCTGCATATGCACCATCACCATACTCATCCTTGATCTCGTCAGTTAACTCTCCGATGATCTCCCCAATAGCGGGCATGTATTCACCTTCCCTCGCTGTGAATATCACCCTATCTGTGTCAGCGTACAACACCCTCCGTCCAGGAGAGTGCAATAGGCCCCAAAGTTTGATATGGGCTTAGGCCGTTGTGAAACTGGCTACAGGTATGTTTGTAACCCGTGAGGTATCAATGGCCAGTTCGGAGATATTGTACTTTATTATGTAAGTATTACCTACATTCACGATCTCCATAACCTCTTTAACGGGAGCGTTGGCATAATCCCAGACTTCACTATAACTTTGTGCCAAATGGACTTCCCCTTTGCCAGTATTCTGTGCAAATTTCCCCCAAAGACTGTTTAGGCACAACTTTGCACTAAAGCGCTTGCCAGGATTCTTAACAATTTGGGATCGGTCAAGCTGTATACCTTCAAGGGCACGGTATCGCTGAATATAAGCCGTTTTTTTCATCTTCGGTATCAACCCCTCGCGGATATCCTGATGCTTCGACCTTATCCTTCAAAAAAGCGTTTACATATGGTATGAAAAGGTTGGGTAGCTTCTGAAACCTCCACACTTCATGTATCTTCAATATTCTATACCCATGGCGAACGGCTAGGGCCAGCTCAGGACTTGTATATACACTTCTGATCTTACGCTGGTGGGTTGTATGGTCACAATCACTGTTGTTCTCTTCTGCGCACTTCACGCACAGGGGAAACATGAGCTTGTGATCTATAACGACGGGTAAGATCGGCATCCATAAATCGCGAGGGGGGAGCACGTCTACGAAAGAGAGTCCAAAGTAGCGCTCATTCAAGTTAGCTGAAAACTCCACGATGGTTGGTACGGTGGGACCCATCATTTTTCAGGCGCACCACCGGGGTACGGATTGCAGAAGTCGTAGTAGTGGAGTTTCACGCCCTCCGTAGTCGGAAAGTATAGCTTGAATGGGTTTGTGCGCCCTCCAAACAAGCTGTCACCGCATTTGAGGCGGCCCAACACCATTGAATGTTTGATGGTCCTTATTTCTTCACGATACTGGGCATCTGTTTCCATCCGTGAATCATACTCATGCTCCCACACGATTTTGTGAGTGGACTGGGAGCCTATAAGTTGATCACGGTTACAGGCCCATGCGAAGCTGTCGGCGGGGGATCTTCCATAAAGGTCCCCTGTGACGGCACATTCAGCGCGCGGGCATCCATGCCACCACCAGCCGTTAAAGGAATACACAGTCTTCTCACCAGTGGCTGGATCCTCACTTAGGCCGTCAACCCAAAAAACACGACCATTGACCTCAACGGGTAGTTGCCCGTGTTTCGGCATGTTTTATATATACCCTGTTCTGTTGCTGTAGGTGTATGAGCCAGTAAATAGCCTTGTACCCATAACTGCGAGGGTTGTTTCTGTGAATGATTGATAAGGTGTCTTTTGGCATGAAGTTATTCTTCAACACTGTAAAACATAATGATGCGATCATGGTCGCGACTTGCAGCAGATCGCATTTGAAACGGGTTATGTACATCTTTCTAAAGGCTTGAAAGCATACTCTAAGTACACGTACATCATTCACGCAATAACATTTACATTCATCGGCTATATTGTATGGATTAGCTTACTTAAAACTGTTGTAGTACCGGTCAAAATCTTCACGCTCATTATCACTCATGTTGGCGTAGTTAAAGTAATGTTTGGGTGGAGGTAGCCCTACGTAATTCAAAGTTTCGTTTGTGAAAAATGTGTAAGGGAAATACCCTTTTGAAACTTCAGCGGCTACTCCCATGACCTTGGGCAGCTTTGCTAATTTACAAGGTGTGAACAGCAGGGTGTCTTTAAACTGTACATTATCTCTTATCTGCATTTGTATTAGTTTGTTGCCTCTTTTCAAGGCATCATCTGTAAATATCGCAGACGACTCGTGTTCAAGCAACTCCTTATAAAGGAACTGTCTGTCAAATTTCGCCCCGTTAATGGCAACAATATACATCGTCATTTTTTTTAACTTGTCCACTAATTTGACAATATAGGATGCAAAGACTTTCACAGGGCGGTCGTGTGCAATCGTTTTAAAAACGTTTGTCCTTTTCCACATTTGTGGCACTCATCACACTCGAACTCCATGCACTCATCACAGATAGTCTGACTTAAGAGTAAATGTGGAATCACCTCTTTGGTTTCAGCGTTCGTGTAAGGTTCTATATCGTAGTACACTGTTATACAAGGACTATTTTTAGGTTTAGCATCTTTCCTATAACATACATGCTTCATTCCATCCGCCTTATATTTTTCAAGACATGTAAAACAGTGAATTTCATCGCATTTATGTTTGAAATTCCAATTATCCATCATGTGAAACATACTGTACTTACAAATCCTCATATTCCTGCAAGAACTATTTGATTTATGGAGTTCAAAGCATTCATTATTGAAAAATGTACGTCTACACACATTACATTCCCTCTTCTCGGGTTCAACTACCTGACTTTCACATTTGGGGCTTTTACACTGCTCACATACCATGTAGCAATTCTTACAATGTTTCACCATATCATCAGCAAACTCGAGACAACCCTTACACAAATCATGATGCCTTCCATATTTTCGACTTTTATCATAACTGTCGTAGAGAACCCTTATGTTACGGATGGGGAGAAACGATGTTCCTGACAATCCTAAAATAAGTAGAGGTCCTGTACGATCTCTCACACTACTTTTAAAAACATACAGTCCTACGACGATCATCCATTCCAAATACGACTATACGTGCATTCATTTCCTGCTCGACCCTTCTCAGTTCTTCAGGACCCATATTACACTCAAACTCAAGCTTACAATCTGAAGCCAGTTTGCGGGGACGCTGCACAAACGTGGGCAACCAAATTTTTTGCGTCCAATTTTTTAGCACAATGAACATATGAGCTAAAATTATTACTATAAAACCACAACCACGATCGACGTTTAAATGCTTTCTGTAAATAACCGGAGAATTGAAATTAAGAGTATCAGGTATGACAGTATGACCCGCAATCCGGAATACTCTGTCAATATCTACCATGAAGTTGTCCATATTGAAGGATGTACCACTTTGAGTGACTTGCATTATACGGCCCAAGATATATTCTATGTCTACAGCAGCCAAACATCTGAACGGTATTACTACCCAAAAATCGTCCCCCTCATCTGACCCGAACCTGAAGGATAACCTCACCCGGACTTCAGGTTCGTCGCGGTTCTGAAGGGCAAACTCCACAATACTTTCAACTACGCGTCGCAGTCCGTTGGTATACAGGGGTCCAGGGTCAACCCTGACCACGTACCGATTTCTAGTCAGGGCAAGGGTGGGGGTAGGTAGCGGTGCGCACCAACTCGAATGTTATACCATCCTCCACAGTATGAGAAGCTGCTGTGGAGGAAGTACCGGAACTGAATAATGGGGCATATTTCAGGAAGGTACTATTGTGGGGGTTGTTTCGTAAGACGTAGAGGGTTGGAGCTCTATACTGGGGGTCTAACAACCGGAGCAATCCTGGCACGCTTTATACCTGACGTGGATGGCTCTTCATCATGCTTCCGCTTTGAACTGTTGCATGCAACAGTTGTCGCTGGTGAGGGTTCGTCAGCGGGGAAGGGTTCTGTAGCTGCACGGTCATCGGGTTCGTCTGTGATATCGATGATGGGGTGCTGTACATCGTTGTCATTCACGTTTCTGTGGAAGAAGAAAAAATATAAGGAACAGCACTCAAAATTTGTAATATTTTGTAAATGACGCACTTAGGGGTGTGACGTGTTAGAGATGGAATCTGTATAAAAATTTAGGTTCGCATGCCCCTCCACATGTATTATATCTGGCCCTACAAGATTTGTAAAAACTGTATTTATGCTTAAAATCATTAAAGATAAGGGGGAGATGTTCTCAAAATTTTTGCATAAAGTAATATGGTGCTATTCGACGTATCATTCAGTGTTCAACGAGTACCAAGATGAAATTGTGTTCCACAAGGTGTCTATGACGTTAATTCGTTAAAGGGTAATGAGCCTACAGTTATTGTAATTGACGATCTCATGTTGAAAATGGATAAAACGTTTGCCGAGACATTTACAGTGTTCTCCCACCATCTTAAGATAAGCGTATTCTTCATCAATCAGAATCTATTTTCCAAAAATAGATACATGCGCGATGTGTCGCTAAATATACAATATCTAGTCTTATTCGCACAACTTAGAGATATGTCACAAATTGGGGTATTAGCCAATCAAATGTTCCCGAATCAACGTAAGGAGTTTTTGGAGGTTTATGAAGAAACCACAACCCAGCGTTATGAATATTTGCTTTGTGACCTTCACCCGCGAAACACAATCAGGGTGCCTCTAAGAATTAATATATTCCCAAGCGAACTTGAAACGGTGTATATTCCAGAATGACAAATAGGCTGAAGAAATATCGTGAATTAATAAACATCTATGAACGATTGCCCCGGGCAATGCAGCAGATGTTTGTTAAAAATATCGACTCGGACTTTTTAAAATGCATCTGTGAAATCTGTCTTAATTTTATAAATTGTGATGTGCCAATGAAACCCTCTCAGAAGGTTCGCTTACGTCGTTCCAAGAACATAATACGAGCACTCGCCCATAAAAGTCAAACTCTGGGTAAGAAAAAGCGAATTATTGTACAAAGAGGAGGATCATTCCTACCCATCTTATTTTCAGTTTTGTTTCCTTTACTCACTAGATTAATATAATGAAGAAGGTGGTTGTGATTCCGCACGAGGTGTATGCTTCATTGCAAAGTTCAAAGATTCCAGACACGGCTCTAGAACCCCGTAAAAGTAGGCTTAAAAGAATGGAAAGCGAGTTGCTAGCCCTATTAAACAGTGAAAAGTCACCTGATGAGAAAAAGATATTGTACCAAGAGGCTTTGCAGAAATTTCTTCATGCGTACGAAGATTATAAGAATCCGACAAGGCTCCCTGTGGTTATTAGGCACAGCGCGAGTAGCGCTGAGCTTGACGAAAACAGGACCTGGGCCCGACGTTAGAGATGACCAACCAAAGAACAACGGAACACAACACATGTTCGATGTGTACATACATTTATAATCTATTGAGTAAGGACCCCATCATACGGTGGGCCTATACAGGCGAGGTCATTGTTAAAGGAACAAGGGTACAAGGATCCAATATCGTTGATATTGTTCATGATTTGGTGAGAAAGTGGAACAGACCCTCACCAACAGGATGGAAGCATATTAAAGCAAGACTACAACAAATAAATGTCCCCAAAACATTGATAGGTAATCTGAATAGGTTTAAAGACCTGGATCAAGTCTCGCATGTGTCACAACTGTGTACGCCTTCGCCCCCAGCAGCAGCGTCTCTGAAGAAGAGAAAGAAGAGAACAAACGGCCAACCTTATCCACGTGTCTCTAAACTACGCAAATGGCTAACATATTAAGTAAACGCTATTATCACATTTCTAACCCCGCCTCCTATGGCGGCGTTAATAGACTGTACAGAGGTGTTTACGGAGTAGGGAAGAAAGATGTTGAGAGGTTTCTGCGGGAGCAGGATGCTTATACACTTCATAAGCCGGTGTGAAAAAGGTTTAAAACAGCCAAGACAACAACGGCTTCGATTGGCAAGCGGATTTAACAGACAAGCAAAGATATTCAGTGTATAATGACGGCTACCGCTACATCCTATTGATAATAGATGTATTCTCTAGATATCTGTGGCTAATTCCAATTAAAAATAAATCGCCTGAAACAGTTGCTAAAGCTGCCAAAACGTTGATGTTAAAAGAAGATCGGGTTCTTGGGTATTTTTGTACGGATATGGGGAAAGAATTTATAGGTCGCGCTTTTCAGGAAATGGCTGACAGAGTTTAATATCAGTTACTACACTAGCAGTTCTATACATAAGGCCTCTTTAACTGAAAGAGTTCAAAGTACCATAAAGGAACGCATGCATCGCTATTTTACACATAAAACACATACAGATATATAAACGTTCTGGGGTCATTGTCATCATCATACAACCGTTTACACCACCGTACGATTGGCACAACACCAAACGAAGTTTTAGAGAGATGCGCTGCCTGAGGTGAGAAGAGATGGAGCACCACCACCGCAGTCTACACCTTAAAAAATCAGTGATTATGTACGGCTATCACGTTCGGCAAATAAATTCGCGAAGGGATTTGAGCAAGGATGGACACGTGAGATTTTTTAAAGTTCATACTATGAGACCTAAAGGTGAGATAATGATGTATTACGTTGAAGATTTGAATGGGGAAGAGATCGCAGGAGGCTTTTACCGCGAGGAGTTGCAGAAAGTGGCATTTAATTTAGGAAAATTTGTGTTTAAAATTGAAAAAATTTTAGGCAGCAAAGGTTCAGGAAAGAGAAAAATGTACCCGGTGAAATGGCTGGGTTACCCAGAAAGCTTCAACGCTTATATAAAAGCTGCTGCAATAATGAAGCTTAATTAGAATGCAACATGGCTCCTAGCCACTTCCATGTCACACTCCCGTCCTCTTTTTGTCTCTCTGTACATCCTTACAACACCCTGGCCAACTTCGTGACAAAACTCCACGGACCCATTCAATTGGAGCGTGATTCGGATGAGGTGGATTTATATGAACTCCGGTCTCCAAATTTTTAACTCTTGAAAATGAGCAATAATCGAATAATATGCAAATATCGAATAATATACAAATAAAAACACCATATTATATATACAGTATATATATATATATATATATATATATATATATATATATATATATATATATATATATATATGCCGAAATAACCACGAAGGAAAGAGACAATAATTAAAAATATCTTTCAAAACGCGTTTATTGCGGCCTTTTATAATTCAATTGTTATAATGTTATAATGTTATAATGTTTCAGACCAAGAAAGACCCTAGGATCCACTCATGGCTGGTCTACCTAACTGTGTTCGTAATTGTGTATTGTGTATGCCCTCCGTGGTGGCGGAGGGGACCTACAATTTTACGTGGGTTCCGAACGATAAGAACATAAGAAATTTATGTAACAACTGCCTGTACATTCGCAACTACCAATTTTTGCAACACTAAATAATTATCAATTAAAAACTAATTAATTATCGATTTAAAACTAAAGATAGAATCTCTGGATCCAGAGGATCAAGTAATAATAGACTACTATCCACAAATATGTTACACTCTATATCTATTTATAACCGACATGCAAATATATCAGATCCAAAGAATCCAGTCATTTTCATTACGGTATCCATCAATACTAGTACCTTCCCCAACGAAAAATAAGTCACGGTCCATATCGATTGCGGACCAAGTCAAAATTTACAACCAATATACATTACAATATACATACTTCGGAGGAAAAGTGTAGGTGTGGCTGTAAAGACTGTACAGTAATGTAGAAATGTGTGTGCACCCATTTTGGGTCTCCCATTTCAAGGTGCTTGTGGGGCAAGTGAAGATCATGAGTTTTTCAATACCTTACAGTACTATGGGGGGCACCGCTCGGCAGAGGAATCTCTTTAAATGGGGTGTGAAAGGACAGAGAGTATCCCCTAACCCAAGATGCTGCCTCCCTATATCCCACAACGCTTGTGTTGAGCTGTGGGATCTATCACCACAAAGCATTAATTTTACTACCTTAAACTATACCCAATCTATCAACATATGCGTCTAATCGATTTTTAAACATGTTTATAGACGTGCTACTAATTACTTCTACCGGCAAACTATTCCAGGTATTTACTATTCTATGCGTAAAAAGGTTTTTGGCAACTACTGTCTCGAACCTTCTACTTGTCAACTTACACCCGTTATTTCTAATCCTATTATATTGAGATATTTCGAAAAAGCTAACTCTATCTACGTTATCGAACCCATTCATAATTTTGAAAACCTGGATTAGATCACCCCTTAGCCTCCTAGTCTCGAGTGTTGTTAATTTTAACTCCTTAAGCCTATCCTCGTACGACTTTGACCTAAGCGAAGGAATCATCTTAGTTGCTCGTCTTTGAACTCTTTCGATTTTGTCTATATCTTTGCGCATATGCGGATTCCAAAATTGGACCGGGTACTCCAAATGGGGTCTAACTAATGATTTATAAAGTGGAACTATAATATCGCGCGATTTGTACTAAAAATTTCGAGCTATAAAACCAAACACTTTGTTCGCCTTATTGACCGCTGCTGTACATTGTTTCGCTACTTTTAAATCACCAGTGATTATAACTCCTAATTCTTTTTCCTGCTGTACGCTTGTTAAATCTTTCCCTGACATACTATACGCAAAATTACCGTTACGCGAACCTATATGCGAATTTTCCACTTATCAACGTTAAATCTCATTTGCCATGTGACTGACCAATCAACGATTTTATTCAGATCTTCCTGGATTTTACCTCTATCTTCGTCATTAATCGCCCTACCACCCAGCTTCGTGTCATCCGCAAATTTGAAACTGTACTGACTATGCCGACATCTAAATCGTTAATATATAAAAGAAAAAGCAAAGGGCCCAACACAGAACCCTGAGGAACGCCATTCGCTACATTAGCCCAACACGACTCCGCTCCATCAACAACCACCCTCTGTTTCCTACCTCGCAACCAACCACTCTTCTAGCCAATTTATTACTACACCCCTGATTCCATGAGCCTTAGTTTTTTCAATGAGTCTTTTGTGCGGCACGGTGTCAAACACTTTTTGAAAATCTAAATGTACTACATCAACCGCCCTATGTCTATCGTAAACGTCAACCACGCTTTGGAAAAATTCTAAAAGATTAGTTAAGCATGATTTGTTTCGCCTAAAATCGTGCTGCGTATTTCTAACTAGTTTATGCACTTCTAAGTGTTGGACTATACGATCCCTAATTATTGATTCCAGTAGCTTACCTACAACAGACGTTAAACTGATTGGCCTATAATTTCCCGCCGCACCTTTATCACCTTTCTTAAAGATAGGTGTTACGTTTGCTAACTTGAAATTATCTGGTAAGGACACCTCGGAAATAGACGCATTAAAAATCTTTGTTAGCGGCACCACAATGCTATCTTTTAATTATTTTAGTTGTATGGGATATATGGAATCCGGCTCCGGTGATTTACGCGTTTTCATTTTATCAATATAGCGCATTACTTCCACTTCACTAACCACGATATTATCTAGAATATTACCATTATCAAAAGGTATTATGTCTATAACCGTAGGGATATTCGTTACATCTTCTATAGTAAAATCTGACGTAAAAAATTCGTTTAGCAAGGTAGCCATTTCCTTGTTTTCAGAAACTAGATCTCCGTTTACATTTTTCAAAGGTCCCAAGACACTTTTTACTGGATTTCTATTATTGACGTATTTAAAGAATCGCTTGGGATTTTCTTTACCGTCACGAGCTATGGAGATTTCAAATTCGCGTTTGGACTTTTTTATTACACTTTTTGCATCACGCCTTAGAGATATGTAGTTGTTTCGTAACAACAGATTATCTTTATCGCACTTATATAGCCTATAAGCACTATCTCTACTCTTTATAATGTCTCCTACTCTAGAAGTAAACCACAAGGGCTTGTTGTTTACTTTCGCACGCTTAATTTTGTACGGTACACATTCCTCATTTACAGTCCTAAATACCGTTTCGAACGATTCCCACATTAGTTTTGCGTTGGAGTTCCCCATTACGTTTTCCCAATTGACGTGTGAAAATTTATTTCGAAATTTACTAAAGTCTGCATGCTGGAAGTTAGGAATTTTAGTCGAGTTTGTTGGTTTCGAGTGACTTACTGAGAGGACAAACTCTACCATATTGTGATCGCTATTGCTCAACGGTTCTATTACTTTAAGATCAGTAATTAGCCTATCATCCGTAGTTATTACTAAATCTAAAATACTGTCCAACCTCTTAGGTTCCCCAACATTTTGAATAAGAAAGCTGTCCTCGAGAAAATTATCTAAACGATTACCTTCCGCGTCTCCCTGCATTG
>JAJOZX010005786.1:85000-227500 GCA_023014485.1 Bathynomus jamesi | reverse complement strand
AGGGGTTGGCACTGGCTCTGTGGGGTGGCTTGCAGCAAGGGGGATGGCACTCTTGCAACATTGATCAACATTTGCAATTGCATTGCATTCTCTCCTTTTGCACTTATACTACTTATTTTGTTGTTTTGTGTTTAAATAGAAAATTAAATGAATTATTTTTTCACAGTAATTAACAATTCTATAACGGTATGTGTAGTGATTAAAAAATAACTGATTATTATTGGCAATACGAAATGGTTACACAATATAATCGTTAAGTACAATGATGATAAACACTAATTTATGTAGACAAATGAGATATTCAGCAGTGAACGCACAATAAGAAATTAAGCCAATAATAACTGAGATACTGAAAGTACGGTATGGTACAGTAAATGGATTAGGCAAATAAAATGAAATGCATAGATGAGCAAATAAACAAGCGGATACAAATACAGTAAGATAATGGAATACGGTAAAATAATTGTACAGGCTTACCGCAGTGGTAATGAAAGAGTTAGTTTGCCGGTTGTTTGCGTACACTTTTGGGTATAGCCTATTCTCTAGCTGCGGTTACATTATGCAGGCTACGCGGAATTACTTAACACGAAGGCAAGGGTAGGCTTGTGTCTTGTAGCCTACCAGAAGGTTTATGGACCTGAGCTGCGAAGGATTGCTTCTGCAGGCGGACTGGCCTTACCGGTGAGAGGATGAGTGTTGAGGGCTGGTAGAGACTTGTTGAAAAGGGTGCCATCGGAAACTCCTGCAGCAGTGATTTTTCTTCTTGCAGGATGAAATTGTAGAGTAGACTTCGTGTATGATCGACCAGAGCCTTGAAGGAACAAGGGACCGCTCTCCGGCGAAGGCCGGAGAGCGGGTGGCGTGACGAGTAATGTTACTGACGAAGGCGCTGAGAGAGACGTAACGACAAAAACGAGAAGATGGCAAGTAAAAGTGATTTTGGAAAGAACCTGCATTTTATAGGCCTTCGTGACGTCCTCTGATGGTCATTTCGGGAAATACCACAAAGTCTGTCTTTCCTCCGTGGGCCAGTTTCATGCTCACAGATATAGCTTTTGTTTTGATTCCATGGTGTTTGAGAACGGCGAGGAAAGGAATTCCCGATCGGTCTCTACAGATGTTTCTCTCAACTAGATCGCCGGAGTGTTAATAAATGCGCAAATTTCGGGAAAATACAGTATTGAATAACCCTGAACGAAGATGTATGGTGCACATACGAGGGAGTAGGTATGATAAAACATTAAAGCCGATATTACTTAATGTATCGCAACTGGAAAAATTCTCTAAACGATTGCCCGGTATAATGGGTTACAAATATGTGTATGATTTACCACGCGCCTCGATTCTTTCATGTGGGAACAAACGCGTACAAGAATCACTAACTCTTGGCATGACTCATTCCCCCCCACACCTCCCGCCGAACCAAACAGCGCACCGGCCGCTCATAGTCACCTCAGAGCTTGACCCGACTGGACGTGCTCTCCTCACAATAGAAAACTAATAAAAGATGGAGCCTTTGTTGAGCAGTATCCTCAATGCAGTATACGATGTGTCCGGGTCGAAGTCAGTACGTGTGTTCAGGCGTAATACCAGTGCTGTTAATTATGCACTTGAAACGATATGTAGACCGTCGTGAGACTGAAACTGGCGTTACGTGAGTTCCCCGGGTATAGGACCTATGTCCCTATCGGGGAACGACCGGTTTCTCCACCTCAGCATAGATTTCGAAGCAATTTACGAAGAGGTCCGGGGCTCAGGAGATCCCCCATCTCCCACCGATGTGGGAGGTGTTGTTTTTGGTCACGTGATTGACCAGTGCACTACGTCGATTAGCTGATCATTCCATTTCTAGGGCTAGGAGTCGGGGGGAATCTTCTCCCCTAGCCATTAGCCTATGGATAGGCTGTATTGGGTTCCCGGAGTCAACGGGACGCGATAAGTCTTTCGGGGTACGACAACACGTGACGACCGTACCTTGCACCACGTCGGTTAGCCTATGATTCCATGAATTTGTGTAAGGTTAGGAGTCGGGGGGGAAATCTAATCTAATCTTCTCCCCAGAGCCATAGGCCTTATGGATAGGCCTCGTATTGGGTTCCCGGAGTGATGGGATCGCCGATGAGTCTAAACGTGTGCCGGGACAACCTGGAGAATTTTGCGAATGGAGCTAGTAGCCGCGCAAAGTAGCCTCTATAGCCGTCCAATTAATTCTCGGTTCACGTCCCCGGGTACCTATCGAAGTTTGACCGTGGCTGAAAGCACCTATGAAAAGGTAAGGCCGGGGTGATCCCAGCCCGACCGTACAACGCTCTATAACCCACTCGTTGACTTATAAGTAGCGCGTCATAGGGCCTATGACTTCGGCTAAAATTTTCCATCAATCGCGCGCCTAACGCCTCGGCTCGACGGAGCAACTGTCTCCCCGGTGCCTATGGCGGCCCATAGGGCCAGCGATCGGCAATAAGTGGAAAATGGAAAGCCGCGGATTGGGCTAAGAAAAGCGCCTAAATCTTGTGAGATTCAATGGGTAGGTAACATCTATGCAATGGGTGAGATTGTGAGTTTTAGTCCCTCCCTTCTCACGGAATCTACCAGTTGAATTAATTCCCGTAGCAATGTTATTTATTTAAGTGTTGAGGAGATGAACAGAATCTTCGGGATGGTTGAGAAGTGGGGTGAAGACAGTTATAAAATACCTGTAGGTGTAGGCACAAAAAGAGAACAGATTAGTGATGCACCCTCATACGCCATTATTTGTACGCTGTGCATAAATCGTGATACAAACCAATCATACGTTGATATACGGCTGATGTGGAAGAATGCTGCTGACAATAATGCCCTTATCCCCACGCGAAACCGTTTCATTCTCGGCAGAATGTTTGTGGTCGTCGGCTTCAGCAAACTGAAACCTATATTAGATGCACGTGTTACTGATATGCGTTATTTTGACACGGTGCTTGAATACGCGTAGACTGCTCTGCTCGATGATTTTACTAAGTGTTGGGAGGAACAAAGAGAGAATGGTTTGGAACTGGATGCGTATTTAGAAGAAGGCACAGACTCCTCGAAATATCATGAACTTTGGTACAAAGGACTTGAGTGGTACAGGCCTGAACTCACCTTCACTGTTCACCCTGAAGAACTATTTCCTTATATAACGCGCAGTTGTCTGCACGATTTAGAAGCATACTTCAATTGCCGATATGAGTTGTGAAGAAGATTTTACGGTAGAAAAGCTCGGCTCGGAAAGAATAAACCCCCGTTTGGAAAGGAGTGTTTATAAACTTAGATATAATGATGATGTTGTGGCAAACGATGCTATCTTTGTGCGTGCTTTTGAGTGTATTCTATCCGCGTTTAAAGAGAGTGATGGTTTGACTCCCAATTGTAAAGTGAAGTGAGTACAACTATAATGTTAAACGATTTGAAAGCCCTTTATATTGATTATAGATATCCACATACTTTGAGTGGTGAATTAATGTTAAATCGTATTTATTGTGTAGTACAAAGCAATGAGGATGTAACTGGACTCAATTAAGTGTGAGTTTAGTATTTTATTTAAGCGTGGTTCTTCTGCGCTATCTGTATTATTTTTGAAGCGTATATATATATAATATATATATATATATACACAAACTCAGAATGGTTCCCTGAGAACAATATATGTTAAACACAGACCGTGCATGGCACAAGGAACTCTTCTGGGAAAATTAAATCCACTATAGTCCGAATAAGTAATGATAAATGACAAATACCATAGTTTTTTTCCTTTTTCATGATTTTAGCCCGACGTGGGCAACGGGTCTCTCGCAAAGAGATCCCATAAATATAGCTTCCCTCACCAGCTATCTGCAAAGCAGACAGGATCCAGCTTTGGGACGTGGATCTAGGGTTTAAAGCAAACCTAGATCCCTACACGTCGGGCTAAAATCATGAAAAAGGAAAAAAACTATGGTATTTGTCATTTATCATTACTTATTCGGACTATAGTGGATTTAATTTTCCCAGAAGAGTTCCTTGTGCCATGCACGGTCTGTGTTTAACATATATTGTTCTCAGGGAACCATTCTGAGTTTGTGTATACTAAACGGACGTGTTTCGTGCCTTGAAAAGTGGACGCTCAATGTCCCGGTTGAGGTTTAAGTTTTGGTTTTTTTGGCTAAAAATACAATAGTTACCCCCTTTTTCTTTGATTTATTCAACACGACGTGAATGCAACGAGTCTTTTACTTATATTGAGGTTCTGAGTGTAGGGATCTAGGTTTGCTTTAAACCCTAGATCCACGTCCCAAAGCTGGATCCTGTCTGCTTTGCAGATAGCTGGTGAGGGAAGCTATATTTATGGGATCTCTTTGCGAGAGACCCGTTGCCCACGTCGGGCTAAAATCATGAAAAAGGAAAAAAACTATGGTATTTGTCATTTATCATTACTTATTCGGACTATAGTGGATTTAATTTTCCCAGAAGAGTTCCTTGTGCCATGCACGGTCTGTGTTTAACATATATTGTTCTCAGGGAACCATTCTGAGTTTGTGTATACTAAACGGACGTGTTTCGTGCCTTGAAAAGTGGACGCTCAATGTCCCGGTTGAGGTTTAAGTTTTGGTTTTTTTGGCTAAAAATACAATAGTTACCCCCTTTTTCTTTGATTTATTCAACACGACGTGAATGCAACGAGTCTTTTACTTATATAGAGGTTCTGAGTGTAGGGATCTAGGTTTGCTTTAAACCCTAGATCCACGTCCCAAAGCTGGATCCTGTCTGCTTTGCAGATAGCTGGTGAGGGAAGCTATATTTATGGGATCTCTTTGCGAGAGACCCGTTGCCCACGTCGGGCTAAAATCATGAAAAAGGAAAAAAACTATGGTATTTGTCATTTATCATTACTTATTCGGACTATAGTGGATTTAATTTTCCCAGAAGAGTTCCTTGTGCCATGCACGGTCTGTGTTTAACATATATATATATATATACAGACTCCGCAAAAAGTCTTGATAGAATCGCCTTCGAAAGATAGATATGAATACGCTATCAAGTTATTCGGCGGAAACACAGCACTAGGTCCCTAATGACGTCATCGGCTATCTGGCAACTCTCTTGACTCTGAGCATCTTTTGGGTGTACGAAATGGCTGCAGTGCTTGTTAAGCTCTTGTGAAAGGAGGGTTTGTCTACCTGTTTTCGTGTTTATCCGCTCAGTGGATTTTGCTGTGTGGACTTTCGGCCCCCATATTTCTTTGTCCGCTTATTAATTATGCTGGGACTAATATGTCTGCAAAGGAGAAGGTCAGGATCCTCACTCTGATGGAAGAAAACTTGCCTTTAAGTGAAATTGTGCGTCGTACCGGCAGCGGTATTACCATCATCCACCGCCTCAAGGCTTCTGCTCGTTACCTGCCTCCTGTTAAACTTCCCGCCATTAAACCACGCTCTGGACGCCCACGCAAGACCACCAAAGCCGCAGACACCCTTATTAGGCGTGATGTATTGAAGAGCCCACGTAAATCTGCAGCACAACTGAAGAAAGCACACCCAGATCTCCTCGGAAGCGTCTCGGAACAAACCATTCAGCATCGCTTACAAAAGGAGCTGAACATTCCCTCCCGGCGCCCTGCAGCAAACCGCTGCTTACTGAGAAAATGCGCAAGACACGCATCGCCTTTGCTAAGAAATATGAACAGTGGACTGTTGAGCAGTAGTCAAAGGTTATATGAAGCGATGAAAGCACCTTTCGTTGCATTACAACCCATGAAGGGAGTGTAAGAAGGCCGAGCAAAATCAGCAGGTATGATCAGCGGTACACCAAGAAAACCGTAAAACACCCGGATAGTGTTATGGTGTGGGGGTGTTTTACTGGTACTGGGGGTCGTGGGGTTTGTATTTCCTACCTAGAAACACCACAATGTACAATGTACGCTGATCTTCTAAAAATGTTCTTTCATTTGGGGGCACTTTTTTTCTTTACAGCAAAAACAAGAATTCCAATTACCACATTTACAAGAAGCAATATCAAATAGTTGTTCCGAATGTTCCTGAAATGACTTCAATTTACTTTTGTAACTTTCAGAATTCCTTTTTAGTTTACCTGTTTTAAGTAAGGTCTTGCACTTATTATGATAGTTTTTCAGCATATCATATATTCTTTTCCTTGATAAAGTTGGGATTGAAGCTGTGAGCCATATCTCTTGAAGTTTGGAAATGATGTCATTGGCAATAATCTGGAATGGAGGATCTTGGCATGTCGTTTTTCTGTTTTTCCGGTGCCAGAGATAAGCTCTTAGCACATCTCCATAAGTAGGTAGAACATTATTAACAAAATCTGCTGATTGACCGATGCTATGGCATTTTGCTAACGTTCTGGTTACTTTTGAAGGTTTCTTTTCAGACATTATAAATGTATTTACGATATTTACCAACTAACTGCGGGTAAATGGTGATATACCACGGTTGATGAACAAGTTATAACACAACCTCTCGCCACACGTGACACACAACAACTGACAACGTCGCTTCCTTTCCCAGCTTATATAGGGTAGGGAACGGGGGATGTAGCAGTGTGCAGTGTGCATTTTATATAATGTTCATTGTTCAATGACTGATATTAATTTATTCAAGCCTATAATAGTGTTCTCAGGGTTGTTTGCACAGAAATATGCAGGAATTAACATTTGTATAACATCTTGTTAAAACTTGCTTTAAATCAATATTTTGGATATTTTAACGGCTAAGACGCCACCGGAAGTTATTAACAGATTGTGCTGAAATTTTTATTGTTTATTTTGTAAGTCTTTAAAACCATTTTCCAATCTACCCCGTTCAAAAATACTCACAAATATAATTATGAATATTTTTTTCAAATATCGTATTTTTATGTGTTTTTAGACCTATTTTTCGATTTTTAAGGATTCGCTGCCACCGGAAGGTATTGACGTAGATAAAAAAAATTTTACACACTTTATTTTCTCTCCAAATCGCAACTTTTCCGCACTACCCCCAATCAAATATCGAAAAAAGTGTAAAAACGAGCTGCCCTAATCGACGTTCTTAATGATCATTTGCTTATACTTCATGAGAATCACGGTAGTGAATATTTCATGGACGACAGAGCCCCCTGCCATAAATCAAAAAAAGGAACCAAGTGGCTTCGTGACCAAAATGTTCAGGTGCTAGAGTGGCCAGGCAATTCACCTGACCTGAATCCTACTGAAAATGCATGGTCTTATATTAAAGGAAAGCTTAATTCATGTGATACATCCTCTGTACCACGTTTCATTGAGGTCATCAAAAAAAATGTGGGTATTTAATTTGGACTCTCAATACTTCCATAATTTCGCATCATCTATGCCAAAACTTTTGGAAATGGTCATCAGGAACAAGGGTTGGACAAAGAAGTACTAGATGAAGGGTAAGTGCATACCAGTCTTTGTTCATGTTGTTTATTTTAGTTGTTGTTCACAATAAACGTAAACGGAAAGGTGGTCTATGAAGACTTTTTGCGGAGTCTGTAAGTGTGTATTTTTTGATGCGTGTATATATATTAAGCTTGTAATGTATAAGGATTTCTTCTGTACTAGCTGCCGCCATTCCTGGCGCTGCCAGCTGGCTTCTTATTTAATATATATATATATAACGTAAAGAACGACGCTTGTATAGAAGAACGTTCCGCACAAGATGAGGAGAAAGAACGAATAAATGAAAAATGAGGTAACCACCCGGGAATCGAACCCGGGATCTTCCGATTGCCGGTCAGATATGCTAACCACTACACCATGGGCCTCGCTTAATCAAAAGTCGTAATTCTCCTACATACAAGCGTCGTTCTTTACGTTAATTATACTGTGTTGTTTGCAGTTAAAATGTATATATGTGCGACATGCGGGAGGTGCCCCCTCAGGGTATTGATTTCTGCTCGTATGTAGGAGAATTACGACTTCTGATTAAGCGAGGCCCATGGTGTAGTGGTTAGCATATCTGACCGGCAATCGGAAGATCCCGGGTTCGATTCCCGGGTGGTTACCTCATTTTTCATTTGTTCGTTCTTTCTCCTCATCTTGTGCGGAACGTTCTTCTATACAAGCGTCGTTCTTTACGTTAATTATACTGTGTGTTGTTTGCAGTTAAAAAGTATATATACTGTATGTATATATATATATATATATATATATATATATATATATCTTCTGTACTACCTGTATTATTCCTGTTTTTGCGTTTAATGTAATTCTTCTCTACTGTCCGTGTTATATATGTGTTAAATAAATCCAATTGCTTTGCAACAAATGTATATAGATATTCGTATATATTAAATAAACAGAATGATGTAGTTGTGTTTTACTCCTAGTATTTAAGGTGTATATATAAACGATATAGCGTGTGTGTGTGTGTGTGTGTGTGTGTGTGTGTGTGTGTGCGCGCTTTGCTATTTTTTAGACAGAGTGATGTGCTTTAATTCTCCGATTTCGAGTTAGATAAATAAATATATGTATACACAACACCATCATTCTTGCCGCTGGCAGCTGGTGGCGCTTTAGCTGACTTCCTCTACATTCTTGTACATTAATATATGTATGTATACACTACACCAAGAAGATTGGCTGATTACACCTTCTGAGCCAACTGGTTGCGATGCTAAAGCCGCTGAGAATGGCTGGTAAAGACACCATTATGCGCCGAGACATGCCAGCGAGAACATCTCTCCTCTCTCTCACTTCTCTTTATTAGCCTTCTTAGGTTAGGCTACCCTTTTGGAGGGACTACCCCTCTCCTCCCTCTATTCATACCCACCTTTGGTGGTCTAACCCCCTCACCCCCGTTGCATACCCTCCTCCCCCACCTTGGAGGATCTAACCCCACTCCCCCATCATTATTGATCATCTTCCATTCAATTGATCTGCACTCTACACTTCTGCGGGGATAGTACTCGCCTTCTTTGAAGAAGAATTACAAGGGGAAAGTATAACGGACTTTGACTCCACAACAGATGATATCACACAAGCTATAGGGAAACTAAAAGCACATGGCAGCAGGCCTGGAAATATGGAATGCCACACTAATCAAAAACTGCAAGAATGAAATCGGTAAGCCCCCAATATTGGATACGCGGACGAACACTCGACACGGGAGAAATAGAGCATCCTGAAGAGAGCGAACGTAGTTCCAATATATAAAAGAGGAGATCGATCTGAGACTTACATATCATCTCACAAAAATATTTGAAAGAACAGTTTGAGAAAAAATTTATAACTGTTTGGAAACTCGGAAAAAATTAAATGATAACCAACATGGATTCCACAAGGAACAGTATTAGCTCCATCACTTCATAATCATGCTAACTGATATGGATGAGGAAGTTACCAGTTATAGCACAGTATCATCCTTTGCCGATGAAAAAAATTATTAGAAAAAATAAGAAACCCAGAGGATATAGGATCTCTACAAACAGACATGAACAGAATCTACAATTGGTCTGAAGGCAATAATATGAAAATTAACACTGAGAAATTTCAACTATTAAGGTACGGAAGAAGGGAGGACCTAAAATCCATGGAATACTATACTCTAAATGAACAGGAAATTCAGAGAAATTCTAAAGTAAAAGATTTGGTGTTGTAATGACCGATGACGCGAAATTTGTAACACAAAATAAGATAGCAGTAAACAGAGCAAAAAGAATAACTGAACAGATACAAAGTACGGTATAGGAATATAATGATAGTTTTATTAAAAACAATGACCTTACTGAAGTTGGAGTATTGCTTGGTCTTAACATCCACATGTAAAAAAGAAGACATTAGCCAACTAGAAGGGATTCAGAGAAGCTTCACAGCCAAGATCAATAGATGCAAAGTAATAAATTGCTGGGAAAGGTTACGTTAATTAAGTATACTGTATATTCACTGGAAAGAGGAGAGAGGTACACCATTATTTACACTTGAAAAATAATGGAGGAACTAGTCCCTCATCTTACTTTGAAACTTATAACCACTCAAACAACCGTGGAAAGTAGGAAAGGAAAAGGTGTCGTGTTCTCAAATTAAAGGCAAGACATCCTCAACCCTGAAGGAAAATAGTTTTGTTGTGAGAGGATTAAGACTACCAGCTGCCCAAGGTACGAAGAAACATGAGTGGTGTAGCGGTGGACGTGGTGGACGCCTGGCTCAGAACAATTCCAGATGAGCCGGGAGTACCTGGCTATGTGAAATGGAGAGTGCAAAAAACCAACTCTTTACTTCACCAGGCCACCTCAACAGGAGGAGGAACAAGCCTGAACTCCGTGAAATGAGGAATCATCGCGCGGAACATCTGAAAGGTTCGAAGGTATATACTGTATAATCCCAGAAAACATTTTTGCATGCACATAACCCTTAAAGAACTCGCACCTAAGAACTTTTATTTCACTAAACATCCGTTTTAAAACTCTCAGCCGTGAGATCAGACATTACTTCTTTCGCAGTATATAAGTGAATAAATAGTGCCTTACATTAACAACTTATAAAAAAGGATTCTTATTATATACGATAAAAGTTATTGTAGGGCCCTTTAGTATCATTCTGAAATCAATTTTCAAGAAAAGGAAATGACATGAGCACTTAAAATATGCAAATGACGTAGTATGTCTGCATATATCATTGCTCCTATCAGCCATGCTTGCTCATAGCTATATCCCTGCAGAGTTCATGAGGGTATATATCTTGCCCCTGGTCAAAAATAAGTATGGAGACATTCTGTCCAGCAATAATTACAGGCCTATTGCTGTCGCTTCCTGCTTCTCGAAACTACTAGAAAAACTCTTGTTACTCCGATTAAATGATTTCCTATGGACATCTCCTAATCAGTTTGGCTTTAAAAGGTCCCACTCAACTGACCTGTGTATCTATGTACTTAAAGAAACAATATCTAAATACATTGACAGTAATTCAACCATTTATAGCTGTTTCCTTGATATAAGTAAGGCATATGATAGGGTGAACCACAATATTTTATTTGCAAAACTAGGAGACAGGAAGGTTCCCATGTACATATTAAATTTATTGAAATTTTGGTATTCCCACCAATCTTTCACTGTTAGGTGGGGCAATGTACTATCCGAGTGTTTTGGCTCCTCTTGTGGGGTGAGACAAGGCTCCTTGCTCTCCCATATGCTGTTTAATGTGTATATTGACGGATTAATTGCTTCACTTAATGGCAACAGTAGGATGTTGTATAGATAACACAAGGATAAATAACTTAGTTTATGCCGATGATATGGTGTTAATAAGTCCCTCTGTTAAAGGTCTGGATCGGCTACTAAAAGTCTGCGAAGTGTATTCGCAGAAACATGATATTCTTTTTAATGTGACAAAAACTAAGGTTATGCAATTTCATCCTAAAAGCTGTAATCAGCCAGCTGATATAAGGTTTAAAATGAATGTGAAGTAATTGAGGAAGTACAAGAGTTTAAGTATTTGGGTCAAACTATTACCAGCTCCTTGAGTGATGACTCGGATATAAGAAAACAATCTCGAAGCGTGTGTGCTAAAGCGAATATGACCATAAGGAACTTTCGTTTCTGTACAAGTGAAGCTAAAGACACACTCTTTCGTACTTTCTGCAGTAATATATACGGTCAGCAACTCTGGGTGAATTATAAAAAAGGTTCTGGCAGAACCCTAAATTTGCTGTACAACAGGTCGTTTAGACTCTTACATAAATTACCCCCGAGATGCTCAGCTTCGCAAATGTTTGCAACCCGCAATGTTCCGAGCTTCCCGGAGGTAACAAGACGTGCTCAACACAGTCTAATGCAAAGAATTAAAAAATCAACCAACCCGATCATCCAAGCTATCCATGAGTCCTGCCATTTATCCTCTAAGCTATGGACTTTTTGGTACGAAAACGTCTGTCTGTAGCTCCACTTAACTTCGACAGTGCAGTATTATTTCTAATCAATTGTATATATTTTTATCCTTAGTGTATGAACTGTCATTGTATTAATAATATTTGTCATATGGACTATAGTCTGCCAATAAACCTTTTCATTTTCATTCATTTTCATTTTTATATATATACATACATACCTATATATATATATATATATACATATATGCAATAAACGGAGAAGTAAAAATAAAAATTAAAAATTAAAGGATTATCAGATTTGTAAGGAAAAATATCGATTTTTAGCACAAGATCAAATTAATTATAGAAATACAAATTTATACTGGAAATCTGCCGGGGTTTTAACACTTTGCCTTTTATGGTCAAGTTTCGATATATATAAAAATAAAATGAAAATTAAAAGTTAATAAAGTAGCATACAAGTTTACCAAAGATTTAGCGCTCTACCCTTCTTATCTAAATCTGTTTTGAAGGAATTCAAAACAACGGGATCGAGTTGAAAAAGACCTTTGCTTATGTTGAAGTTATTTGAAAGTTGGATAATGGCAGACTCAAGAATATTTCTATTAACAATGTTTTATTCCACTCTAGCAACATTGTTAATAGAAATATTCTTGTGTCTGCCATTATCCAACTTTCAAATAACTTCAACATAAGCAAAGGTCTTTTTCAACTCGATCCTGTTGTTTTGAATTCTTCAAAACAGATTTAGATAAGAAGGGTAGAGCGTTAAATCTTTGGTAAACTTGTATGCTACTTTATTAACTTTTAATTTTCATTTTATTTTTATATATATCGAAACTTGACCATAAAAGGCAAAGTGTTAAAACCCGGGCAGATTTCCAGTATAAATTTGTATTTCTATAATTAATTTGATCTTGTGCTAAAAATCGATATTTTTCCTTACAAATCTGATAATCCTTTAATTTTAAATTTTTATTTTTACTTCTCCGTTTATTGTATATATATATATATATATATATATATGTATGTTATTTATTTTTTATTTTTTTCTGTAACCTATTTATAGGCTGTAACCCTTTTATGTACTTCAGTGTTCCTGAGGATGTCATTAGACGAAAGCGCTTGAGCACCATTTTGTGTTTCCTTTCCTTCGTGGTTTTATTCATCATATATATATATATATATATACACACACACATATATATATATATATATATATATATATAAATAATGTGTATATTATATATATATATATATATGATACACACAGACTGTGCATGGAACAAGGAACTCTTATACGAAAATTAAATCCACTATAGTCCGAATAATTAATGGTAAATGACAAATACTATAGTTTTTTCTTTTTCATGATGCTAGCCCGACGTGGGCAACGGGTCACTCGCAAAGAGTTCCCAAAAATATAGCTTCCCTCACCAGCTATCTGCAAAGCAGATAGGATCTAGCTTTGGGACAGGATCTAGGGTTTAAAGCAGCCTAGCCCAACTACATTTAGAACCTCAATATAAGCAAAAGACTCGCTGCTTTCACGTCAGGTTGAATACATCAAAGAAAAAGGGGTAACTATTGTATTTTTAGCCAAAAACTAAAACTTAAACCTCAACTAGGAGAATTGAGCATCCAATTTTCAAGGCACATAACATGTCCGTTTCATGATGGGAATGAACTCAGAATGGTTCCCTGAGGCTTTTTATGATACACGCAGACCGTGCATGGAAAAAGGAACTCTTCTCGGAAAATTAAATCCACTATAGTCCGAATAAGTAATAGTAAATGACAAATACTATAGTATTCAATCTGACGTGAAGGCAGCGAGTCTTTTGCTTATATTGAGGTTCTAAATGTAGCTGGGCTAGGGTGCTTTAAACCCTAGATCCTATCCCAAAGCTGGATCCTATCTGCTTTGCGGATAGCTGGTGAGGGAAGCTATATTTTTGGGACCTCTTTGCGAGTGACCCGTTGCTCACGTCGGGCTAGCATCATGAAAAAGAAAAAACTATAGTATTTGTCATTTACCATTACTTATTCGGACTATAGTGGATTTAATTTTCCTAGAAGAGTTCCTTGTTCCATGCACGGTCTGTGTGTATCATAAAAAACCTCAGGGAACCATTCTGAGTTCATTCCCATATATATATATATATATATATATATATATATATATATATTAGGGTGTTGCTTATTTTCAAAAGTTTGAAATTTTATGCTCCCACCCTCTAGAACTATTCATTTTGATGAAAAAAATGCTTGGAGTGGAAATATATTTGGAAAATTAAAAAAAAATTAAAGGTCGCTCAACGCACTTTAATTTTCATCCCCATTGACCCGTCTGGCAAATGCAGTTAGAATAGACTCGGGTGACGGTCAGTCTCATGCATAATGCGGCCTGCCTGCCATTGGCTTTCCTTATTGGGAAGGAGGGTTGGGTGGGATGGACGGGTTGGGTGGGTGATGGATATTCTGGTTAACACATACTCAAGCAGAAGCAGTAGGTTCGGCAAGAGGCGTCCTCACTCCTGTTGAAAGTACCGGGGTTCTGGGACAGGGCTCGCATCCCCATGAGTTGGAAAAACCACTGTATCACGAAGCTCGAGAAACTTTACAAGCAGTAGATGAGCATCAAAAAGAACAAGAGCAGGAAGACGGCGACGCAGGAGGCCAAGGAGAAAAAATTCATAGAGAATATGAAGGACCTCTTCGATGTTGTCCGCGCTGACATCCTCACTCTCATCACCAATTCAGAGGACCCAGATTTTCTCCGCACAGATTTCCTCCCTCACAGCGGGAGCCGGGGCGCCGAGGGTAAATGGAACCAAGTGATAGTTCCCTCCCCACCAAAGAGTCAGGTTCTGCGATTCGAAATAAAATGGCGGAAAACAGGCGTTGTCGTTCTCAGGCTTGTCGAGAGGCGGTATCATCAACTGTAGTATTGGCCTACTGCAGCATCAGCTCTAATGAGGATGGCCTAGCCGTACCCGAACAAGCAACTGGAGAGTCTTCTCCCACCAAAAGGTCTTAAACGTGCTGTCACCCTCACATGCAGCCGCATTGGATCGCACGAAAACAACCGACAAGAAGACGACCTACATCATCGCAGAGACGGCGCGGACTCTCGAACACAACGTTGAAGACCTAAACATTAACTGTTCTTTAATCCATCCATCACTAACGCTACCGTCCATTTTTCGCCAACACTCTGAAGGAGGAATTCACCGTCGATGTGCCGCTTTTAGTCCAGTGGGATAGCAAGTTGTTGTACGACCTGTCGGGGAAGAACCACGTCGACTGCCTTCCTGTGCTTGTGTCGGGCGTTGGCACCAGTCAGCTCCTATAGATCGCAAAGACACGTGGGTCCGGGAAGGATAACTCGAAGGCGGTCGTAACGGTATCGAAGGATTGGGGTCTGCGAGAGCGAGTGGTTCGTTTGGTGTTTGACACTACTTCCTCCAACACTGGCTGCCACTCATGGGTATGCGTTCTCATCGAACAGAAGCTGGAGAGGATCCTACTGCATTCAGCCTGTCGCCACCATAATCATGAGCTCATCTTCGGGGCTTCCTCCAGAGATAAGAGGACATGCTTACCAAGAATACCAATACTCTCGACGGAGTTTATTGAAGAGGAACTGCAGACCTGGGAGATCCGCGACGACTTCAAGAAGGTCGTTCACAACCTGAAGGTCGTCAACGACAATGCTGAAGGTGGAGTGGCGCTGATCGAGGAGTACAACCGACAACCGGCACTTGACGCAAGATGAAGACCAACTGCAGATCCTGTTGCAAGTTGCCTCGAATCACTGCCGCCCGTACCCTGATTGCTGGAAGTCGACGATGACCAGGCGACAATGACCATGAGACCCCCGCCTTTTTGTGGCTAATGCTCACCATCGGGTGAGTGGGCCATGCTGGATGCTAGTGATTTGATTGAAAATAAACAACGAAACGTTGCTACAAGTCTGGTAGTGCTAGCAATACATACCTGCCATAAATACTATTATGGTGTAAATTCGATACCATTGAACCACCTCTAAATATTACTGGATTCGAAAAAAAATTTCGACATGTGGTTTATACATCATATGCATCAACTTTGGTGGGGTGAGATATTTAAAATTCAGAAAAAAGATTTTCACCCTTTAAGCTAGGCAGGCGTGGGCAACTCTTGGCATGCGTGCCAAACGTGGCACGCCAACGACTTTTTTCCGGCACGCGATTCCCCGGGCTCACCTTAAAAAAAAATTAAATAAATAAATATCCAAATTCTTCGCTGAGTTTTATATTTTAACTTAATGTTTTCTGCTAAAAAATGGTAAAGATTAACTTTTGCATCAAAGATTTGACGATTTTAGCACGCTCACTTAAAAAGGTTGGCCACCCCTGAGCTAGGGCGACCTTATATATATATATATATATATATATATATATATATATATATATATATATATATATATATATATATTATCCATGTTTAAGGACATACGAGACAAGGAAAAAAATCAGCTAAGGAGGACAGTGACAGAAGAAACGAAAATTCCGGCACTCCGTCTCCTGCCTAACGTCTTCCCCGGATTACTTCCCTGAGCAAGTGGTGTCTACAATCTCCTCATATATACCATATATGGGATAGAATTCAGAATGGTCCTCTGAGATCTTTTATGTTACACACAGATCGTGCATGGAACAAGGAACTTTTCTGGGAAAATTAAATCCATTATAGTTCGAATAAGTAATGGTAAATGACAAATACTATAGTTTTTCTTTTTCATGATGTTAGCCGGACGTCGGCAATGGGTCACTCGCAAAGAGGCCCAAAAATATAGCTTCCATCACCAGCTATCTGCGAAGCAGATAGGATCCAGCTTTGGGACAAGATCTAGGGTTTATAGCTATACCTAGCCTACTATATTCAGAACTGCAATATACGCAGGAAACTCGTTGCATTCACGTCGGACTGAATACATCAAAGAAAAAGGGATAACTTGTATTTTCAGCCAAAAACCAAAACTTACAATAGTTATCCCTTTTTCTTTGGTATATTAAATCCGACGTGAATGCAAAGAGTTTCTTGCTTATATTGAGGTTCTGACTATAGTAGGCTAGGTGTAGCTGTAAACCCTAGATTCTGTCCCAAAGCTGGATCTCATCTGCTTCGCAGATAGCTGGTGAAGGAAGCTATATTTTGGGTCCTCTTTGCTAGTGACCCTTTGCCCACGTCGGGCTAACATCATGAAAAAGAAAAACTATAGAATTGCCATTTACCATTACTTATTCGAACCATAGTGGATTTAATTTTCCTAGAAGAGTTCCTTGTTCCATGTACGGTGTGTGTGTGTAACATATATATATATATATATATATATATATATATATATATATATGTAAGACATATATGTATAAGACATTCTGACAAAAGAAATAGGCAAGCAATTACAAAAATAAAATCCTAAAAATTAAGTAAAACTGCGTACAGATCCAACAAAAAGTTTTGAAACTTTCTTAATCAAAGCACTGGATGAAGCAATTACAGTAAACATCTTCCGCCCACATCTTAAGTAATTACCGCAAAAGTTTACAAACGTAACTTCCTTCTCCATCCTGATGTTTCAAGATTGCTGCAGTCTTATAAACTTGCGCGTTCGCTTTTAATCACTCCAGAAATCAATTCAGAAATGCAACTCCAAGGAGAAAATAAAACATTAACAGTAAAGAACGTAAACTACTGTTCGCACCCTTTTTACGGAAATTTCCCAGTAAGAATTATAACTTTCTGAACTTTCCAGCGTACTGTACAAGACAAGCGACAACCAGCCCCTACTAATTACTTTGCAGATTTGATTTCTGTCTCAAGATTCCTGTTTAGCGTCTGTTTGAAGAAAATTTCAACAAACAGAAAACTGGTTTACGAAAGGGATGCACTCACTCTTTCACGATTGTTTGCAAACCTTGTGGAATCCTTCGAAACAAGCCTCCTTACGAGTACCCTCCGCGAAAATATAACTAAAATGGTTTCGCTATATGTTGATTTTCATACTGTATAATCAGAAACAAAAGTAATTCTTTTTCGCTTCGAAATGAGGTCATACCAAAATAGGAAACCAAAAGCACTTTCCTTTCGTCCACTCCCCTCCTCTACTGGTAGCATGTTAGTTACACTAATTTACAGATAAAATAACCCACACAAATATATACATCCATCATCTATGAAGCCACTCCACCTCAAGTAAAAAGTTATGATTTTCATTATTCTGAAGCAACTCGCGATATTGCAATATGGATTTTCTAAAAAAAGTTTTTTAAGGTTTCGTTATCTTCCATTTTTTATTGAATATGTACTCATAAAACCAACCGAAACTGAAAAGAGGGCATCCGTCGGCGAATTACGCATTAAAATCTACGTCCAACACAACGTATTTCTAAAGTTCTCCCAAAAAATGTACCACTGTCCTTCAGCAACATAAACAACCATCATAGTTAAATTGTACATATATCTTTGCTTAATACATCAATACAATACACAAACTGCAAAAGTCATTATACTGTATGTGTTGACGAAAGGGAAAATGTAAAATGCATCACAAGACACAAATACAATAAGTTCTTCCAGCAAAACAACGCAATAAGACAATGATAGCCAACCCAAAGCATGCGAGACTGAGAAACAAAGAAGTTACCATTTTCCTCCCGTTCTGGAAATGTGATGTATAATGTTGAAACTAGATTTACTGACGAAGATTTACTGACTACAGCATATAAAAATCACTTGTTGTGTCGAAAATATTTCGACAGTTGTAATGTAAGAAAACCATAATAATAAGAATAACATAAACAATGAATAAACAAATAAATGAATAAAATATAAAAAAACAATAGCAAAGAGTGCCAACATCATAAAAAGAAAGTTGGAATCGTTGTGCATATAGCAGATAAAAGCCCCTTAGATTCAACGAGAAAGGTGGTCTTGCGAAGATTAAATTTTTTGGAAGACTCCAACACTAGCATCTCAGAATTTTCTACCGGCTGCCACCACCAAAAACCCTTACAGAACTTTCGGGTACTTCGCTGTTGTTCATACTGTCGAAGTTAGTTCTGTCATCGCTCTTGTGGTCCAATTGTTTTCTGGTTATTGTTCTAATTGTCAATCAAAGTATAAAATATACTACCCTATCCATTTTAAACTTTATGTCTGGCTTCCATAATAAAGTGGGCCTCTGATTGGGGCAGAGAAAACCTTGTGGCTCTCAATACATCAAAAACTCAATACCTCCATCTTTCTATTCGTCACAATCTTCCGCCCGACTATCCCGTTACCTTCAATAATACAGAACTCAATCCTTCATAATCTCTTAACATTCTCGGCGTTTCCTTTTCTCGTGATCTTTCCTGGAAAGATCCCATATACTCTCTTTCTAAAACACATTCAAAGAGGTTAGGTGTGCTGTACCATACCACCTCGGCAGTTTCGTCACTCCTACTAAGTTGCTGTCTCTGTACAGGGGTCTTGACCGCCCCTGCATGGAGTACGCTTCTCTCGTGTGGGGTGGCTTAACTTACACAGCCGTACTTGACCGGGTGGAATCAAGACTTTTCGTCTCATCAATTTCCGCCTCTTACTGACTGTCTCCAATCTCACTCTCTTCGCCGCAATGCTGCCTCTCTCTCTTTATTATGGCTATTATAAGGGACATTGCTCTTCTGCATTCTTTAACTGTATGCCTCCTCATTTAAGGAGAGCACACAGCACAGACACAAAGTAACATTGCAAAGCGGGTGAGGGGAAGTGTGCACAATTGCAAAGGTGGGTAGGTGGTGATAAAGGTTGATAAGGGTGAAAGGAGTGCACTCCCCTCAACAAAGAAAAGAAAGCACAAAAATTAACCTAACCTAACATAACCTAGCCGAAAAGAAAGTAGAAAATTTATATGAACAAAGCACAGCCCACCCAGGAACGATATTACAAGGCTGGTACTGTATAATTACGGACTTTAACAAACATCGCTTATATATAAAGGATTGTATATATGCATATATAAAGGGTTTTATGTATATTGGGTAATAAAAGGCATACATGATCTTAAAAACCCCATACCACGCATAATTAAGCATATAGAGGAACTTAATTCACTCAACAACGTCCCACCTCAATCTCCCACCCAAAACCGAGATTACAATTTCAACATAATTACGAACTTTATACGCTGACGATGTGTATTTAAGACTGAAATAACCTCTTGGGACACTAATATATATCACCCCTACCACCCCTTTACATTCCATAACGCCTGTCTCCGTAACATTTGGCAACCGGAACCGTTATTACAACGTCGTTAAAATTACGGAGTTTAGTAGCCATCATATATATATATAACATATAAGTTTCTCAGGGGACCATTCTGAGTTTGTGTGTATATATATATATATATATATATATACACGAAAGATTCAAATTGGCTATGAGGGTGATAATTTCTCGGCTTTTTACGACAGGCCGCCGATATCTTCCGACATCCGTTCTGCGGTTTTCTCTCTCAATTTACCAATTCATGTCTTATGACACTGCTAAATATAGTGGGGGATTAAATTTCATCCGATACACCCAAAGTTCTCAATTCGTTGTGTCTTCCAAGTTGATGACAACAAAATTCGTATATTTGGAATATGGCTGTCTACTTTAATAATGGATGATTGATTCTGAGTTTTCAATTAAACTCCCAAATGATGTATACGATAAACAAAGCGAACCTTAAACTTTAATGCAGACGTAATTAAAAAAAAAGATTGAAAAACAGGTGTAACTTGTAGGTGTTATATATATATATATATATATATATATAATATATAATTATATATATATATATATATATACAGTATATATATATTATAGGGTGTCCCGAAAGTCTTTTTACACCTATGTATAATAGGGTGGAGTGAAAAATTTTTTTTTGAATTTCAAAATGCTTGGGGTCGGGAAAGTTGCGTATTTATATGAAACGTACGGTGTGAAATTTTTGTAATCGTACGGCTATAATTAAATTATGCATACTGAACTCAAAGTTTTTAAAAATTGGCAAAATTATGAAAATTTCGCCATTTTTATTTTAAGTTTTTTTTGGATACGTACTGTGTGAAATTTTTGTAATCTATTAATTTAATTTAATAAAAATGGCGAAATTTTAGTAATTTTGCCAATTTTTAAAAACTTTGAGTTCATTGTACACAATTTAATTATAGCCGTACACCGATTACAAAAATTTCACACAGTACGTTTCACATAAATACGCAATTTTCCCGACCCCAAGCATTTTGAAATTAAAAAAAAAAATTTCACTCCACCCTAATGTATAATCTCGGAATATTAAATGATGTTTGGTTCTAACTAACAGGATGGAGCACCTCCCCACTATTCCTTGAGGGTTCGTGAATATTTAAATGAGGTGTTTCCTGATAGATGGATTGGGAGAGGGTCTGCATTAAAATGGCCTCCGAGAAGCCCAGATCTTTCGAATTGTGACAATGCATTATGGGGATTTATAAAGGAAAAGGTTTCTCAAAAACGGTACGATTCCAATGACGGACTAAAGGAAGCCGTAAAGGATGCCTTTAAACTTGTAACACCTAAAATGCTGAGGAGCATAGCTCACCGAACCTGGCGCAAAATCATTCTGTGCAGTGAGAACGATACATGATAAACTTGTGTATAACTATGTATAAACTACAACGTTAGTAGTATGGGTGCAAAATGGCAGAGTGCAGGAATGTTGCAATGCAATTGCAAATGTTGATCGATATGGCAAGATGTTGCAAAAGGTTTATGCAACAAATGGGGGAGGGGGTATGCCATCAAGGGGTTATACAATGAAAGGGAAGAGGGAATGTTACAAGAACAACAAGGGGTTATGCAACTTCTAGGAGGAGTTATCCCCCAAAAGAAAGAGATAGTAAGAGAGGCGTTCGCCTGGAAGGAGCCAAGCGCATATTAAGACTTCATCTGAGCGCACGCTGTCTTATATGGTGTAAATCCACCAGTTGGCTTTGAAGGCGTAAATGGCTTGTACAGGCTGAGTTGCCAGATTGCACTACTTATTTAATTAAAGCATATATTATTGACAGTTTGCTTAGAATTCCGTCAGTTGGCATAGAAGGCGTAAATGGCTTATTCAGATGTACAGGTTGAGTTGCCAGATAGCGCTATTTATTTAACTAAAGCATATATTCTTGACGGTTGGCTTAGAAATCCGTCAGTCGGCTTAGAAGGCGTAACCGGCCATTTGGTATAATTAATTAAAAATATCGTTTACAACCAAAAGAATTAAATAAAACACCATTACATCATTCTGTTTATTTAGACGAATTATTGGAATCAGAAATATATAGAAAAAAATATACAATGGAATATATATGATAAAAAAAAAAAAAAAATAATAGTATAAGAAATATGAACGAGGAATATGTATATAATAAAAAAATATAACCGGCCATAAATAAAATAAAATAAATAAATAAATAAATAAAATATAACTAAATAAAATAAATAAAAATATAACCATCAATATAACAGTACAGGAGAAATATATATACACAGTTATGTTAAATAATTAAATATAATGAAAATAAATACATACACTTTATCTTCTACTGCACAAACTAAAAAAATGAAAAATAAGAAATACAAAACGATGGAGTTAACCATCATATAGCAGTACAGGAGAATATATATATATATATATATATATATATATATATATATATATATATATATATATATATAATTATAAATAATTAAATATTTGAAAATTCATCAAAATACATTCACTTTGTTCTACTGCGCAAAACACTAAACTCACGTAATCGAGTCTACAATCACATCATTATTGCTTTGCACTACGCAGTAAACGTGGCTTAATATTATTTCACCGCTCAAGTTATAGGGAAACCTATACTCCATATAAATGGCCTTCATATCGTTCAGTACTACTTTTGTGCCCACTTTACATCCGGTTGGCAAGTTATCTTTAAATACGTCTAGAATACAATCAAAGGCACGCACAACGTCATTATTAAATGCAAGTTTATAAACACTCCTTTCTAATCGGGGGTTTATTTTTACCAACCCGAGCTTTTCAATCGTGAACTCTTCTTCACACTGGATAGGGGCAGTTGAAATAATCTTCTAAGTCGTTACAACAGCTGCTCATTATATAAAGAAATAGTTCTTCAGGGTGAGCGGTGTAGGTGAGCTCAGCCCTGTACCGCTCAAGTGCTTTGTACCAAAGTTCATGATATTTCAAAGAGTCTAAACCTTTTAAATAAGCATTCAGCTCTAGACCATTCTTGCCTTGTTCAGTCCTACACTCGGTAAACTCATCAAGCAGAGCGGTGTATGCGTATTCAAGAACTGTATCAAAATAAAGCATCTAATATAGGCTTCAGCTTACGGAATCCGACGATTTCAAACATTCTGTCGAGGATGGAACGGTTTCGCGTAGGGATAAGATCATTATTATCAGAAGCATTCTTCCACATCAGCCGTATATCAATGCATGGCCGATCGTTATTTATACACAACATACAAACAACGGCATATTAGGGGGTGTCACTAATCTGCTCTCTTCTTGTACCTACACCTGCAGGAACTTTATAACGATCCTCACTCAAATTCTCAACTACCACGAAGACTCTATTCATCTCCTCAACACTTAAATAAACAACATTCCGTTTGTTTGTTTGTCTACAAGTCGTTTCCAGTACATAGTTAATGGCACCGGTTTTACGCCTGAACACACGCAACGACTTCGTCACGGACACATCGTACGCGGCGTTGAGAATGCTGCTCAAAGGAAGTTCCATCGTATTCAAGGAGCGCATGTCCAGTCGGTTCAAACTCTGAGATGACTGAACCACATGCAACGGATCGGCTCGATGGGAGGAGCGAGTCACACCATAAGCTAATGAAACGTGTACGGCGCTGTTCCAACATGAATGCTTGTATCCCTTTATATTGGGTACGCGTTTTGAGAAATTTTCCGATTCATGAAGCAATATCGGTTTTAATGTTTTATCAATCCCACTCCCCAGAATACGCACCAGACATTTTTGCATAGGGGGATTTTCACGAACTAAACACATTTTACTCACACTCCGGCGCACTATTTGAGAGAAACATATGACCATATTTTTCCTTTTTGCTTAGCATGCGATACTCATCTCTAAATTCTGTTAAATACTCACGCAGACCTTTAGCCACAACATGTAAGAGAATACTTGTATCCCATTATATTGGGTAGATGTTTTGAGAAATTTTCCGATACATGAAGCAATATCGGTTTTAATGTTTTATCACTCACCAGACGTTCATTTCCACAAACTAAACATCTTCACAATCCGGCGCACTATTTGAGAGAAACATATGCCCATATTTTTCCTTTTTGTTTAACAATCGATACTCGTCTCTAAAGTCTGTTAAAAACTCACACAGGCCATTAGCCACAACCTCACTACAAACCTCGTCATGATATATATTAATATAGTGGTAAAAATACTTAAGATTCTCCATGATGACAAGATTTACATTCTCAGTCGCAGGGTACGAGTACTCGGTATGATACATCATGACATAATATCGCTTGTCACACCACTCATCAAAAACTCACTATCGATATCCGTTGCTTCTCTCCTGCACGTGTTGTTTCTTCTACTTCACGGTATATGTAAGCTTTTATAAAGTTTAGTCCTACAACATAGTTCAATACATCACTTGTACCACGAAATCCTACAATGCTCTCGCCAGAATAGCCGTAGAGTATTTGTACCTCTTGCTCTTTCGCACGATTCAATGTAGCCTTAAAAGTATCAAAGGAGGGTGGAATAGGGAGTTTTCAGTATCCACCACATCTTGGCACTTTGCCGAAAACCACTTCATAAACGTCGAACACGCAATATTAAAGGTAGCCATTACTATTTTTCGTCTACGCGGGAGAATACACGTCTGAGATCCAGGGCTTACTGCGATCAACTGAGCGCGCAGGGAAGAGATATGCCCAGGTAGTAGCAGGAGTCACGTGATCAATCATACAGGTGGGCGGAGCTTAGAACTTTCTCCTGAACACACGCTGGGGGAACTTAGAATTTTCTCCTCTGTACACACACACACACACACACACACACACAGGAGAAAGTGAAACGCTAATTGAAACACGATTTATTTAATAAACGAAATATTCCAGGTATATATATTTACAAATACGTGTAATAAATAAGTCAACAATAGACATATCAAAGATTATGGTATCCATAGGGCACGGTATCATAGGTACCAGGCACCTGGTAACGTTTCCTATAGGTGTTACGGCATACCTTTGTACCCCTAAGTTCCTTCACGCACCCCAGCTTCTGCGCCCGAAAATTGTGGGTACCTACAGTAAGTTGGGGCGGCCGGTCGCCCTCATCATCGTCCAAGCACACTGGATCCTTCAACGAATCAAAGTTAACGACCCGCCGATTCGCCTGGTTGAGCGTGATACCCTTAGCCTTCACAATATATTTCATATCCTCCCCACCCTCACCCGTACCCCATAAGTTTTGGCCCTGTTGAGACAAAAGAGTCGGCGTATGCGATGTCTCCATACTCATCCTTGATCTAATCAGTCAACTCCCGAGGAATTCACCAATAGGAGGCATGTATTCACCCCCCTCTCTGTGAATATCACACTATCTGTATCGGCGTACAAAACCCTCCGCCAAGAGAATGCAATAGGCCCCAAAGTTTGATGCGTGCGTAGGCCGTTGTGAAGCTGGCTACAGGTATGTTTGTAACCCGTGAGGTATCTGTGGCCAATTCGGTATTGTTGTACTTTATTATGTAAGTATTACCTACATTCACATCTCCATGACCTCTTTATCGGGAGCGTTGGCATAATCCCAGACTTCACTATAACTTTGTGCCAAATGAACGTTCCCTTTGCCAGTATTCTGTGCAAATTTTCCCCAAAGACTGTTTAGACACAACTTTGCACTAAAGCGCTTGCCAGGGTTCTTTACAATTTGGGAACGGTCAAGCTGTATACCTTCACGGTCACGGTAACGTTGAATATAGGCCGATTTTTCATCTTCGGTATCAACTCCTCGCGGATACCCTGATGCTTCGACCTTATCCTTCAAAAAAGCGTTTATATATGGCGTGAAAAGGTTGGGTAGCTTCTGAAACCTCCACACCTCATATATCTTCAATATTCTGTAGCCATGGCGAACAGCTAGATCCAGCTCTGGACTTGTATATACACTTTTGATCTTACGCTGGTTAGCTGTATTAATACATTCCCCATTGTTCTCCTCTGCGCACTTCACGCACAAGGGAAACATGATCTTGTGATCGATAACGACTGGTAAGATCGGCATCCATAAATTGCGTGGGGGGAGCACATCTATGAAAGAAAGGCCGAAATAGTACCCGTTCAAATTTGTTGAGAACACCTCGATGGTGGGCAGGTCAGGTCCCACCAGTTTCTCAGGTGCACCCACGGGGTACAGATTGTTCTTTATAACGTAGGGATACAAAGAACAGAAGTCGTAGTAATGGAGTTTCACGCCCTCCGTAGGCGGAAAGTATAGCTTGAAGGGATTTGTACGCTCTCCGAACAAACTATCACCGCATTTGAGATGATTCAGCACCATTGAAAGTTTGATCGTGTCTATTTCTTCACGGTACTGTCCATCTGTTTCCATCCTTGCATCATACTCATGCTCCCACAAGATTTTGTGAGTGAACTGGCCTATAAGTTGATCGCGGGTGCGGGTCCACGCAAGACTGTCGACAGGAGATCTACCGTGGATATCTCCTACGATTCCACACTCAGGACGGGGGCATCCGTGCCACCAGCAACCGTTAAAGGAGTACACAGTCATCTCACCAGTGGCACGGTTTTCACTTAGACCATCAACCCAAAACACACAACCATTAACCTTAATTGGTAGTTTACCCGTGTTGCGTGCAAGCTTTATGTATACCCCGGTCAGCTGCTCTAGGTGTATGCGCCAGTAAATAGCCTTGTGCCCATAACTGCGGGGATTGTTTCTGTGAATAACAGTTAAGGTGTCTTTAGGCATGAAGTTATTCTTGAACACCGTAAAACATAATGAGGCGATGGTGGTTGCGACTTGCAGCGGATCGCATTTGAAACGGCCTATGTATATCCTTCTAAAGGCCTGTAAACATACTCTAAGCACGCGCACATCATTCACGCAATAACGCTCACATTCATCAGCTACTGTATATTATAAGGATTAGATTCATTAAAACTGTTGTAGTATCGGTCAAAATCTTCACGTTCATCTGTACTCATACATTCATAGTTAAAGTAATGTTTGGGTGGAGGTAGTCCTACGTAATTTAAATTTCGCTAGTGAGGAATGTGTAAGGGAAATATCCTTTTGAAACTTCAGCGACTACGCCCATCACCTTGGATAGCTTTGCTAATTTACAAGTTGTGAATAATAAAGTGTCTTTAAACTGTACATTACCTCTTATTTGCATCTGTATTAGCTTGTTGCCTCTTTTCAAGAGATCACCTGTAAATATCTCAGATGACCCGTGCTCAAGCAACTCCTTATAAAGGAACTGTGTGTCAAATTTTGCCCCGTTATGGGCGAGAATATACAGTCATTTTTTTGAACTTGTCCGCTAACTTGACAATATAGGACACAAAGATTTTCACAGGGCTATTGTGGGCATTCGTTTTAAAAACGTTTGTCCGTTTACCACATTTGTGAAACTCATCACACTCGATCTCCATACACTCATCACAGATAGTCTGGCTTACAAGTAAATGTGGAATAACCTCTTTGGTTTCAGCGTTCGTGTATGTTTCTATATCGTAGTACACAATTATACAAGGGCTATTTTTAGGCTTAGCATCTTTCATATAACATACATGCTTTACTCCAACCGCCTTATATTTCTCATGGCATGTAGAACAGTGAATTTCATCACATTTATGCTTGAAATTCCCACAATTATCATATGAAACATACCACATTCACAGATTCTCATTTTCCTGCACGTGCCAATTGATTTATGGCACACGGCTTTCACATTTGGAGCTTTTACACTGCTCACATACCATGTGACAATCTTTAAAATGTTTCACTATATCATCCGCAAACTCGATACACCCCTAACACAAATCATGATGTCGTTCATATTTTCTACTTTTATCATAACTCGCGTAAAGGTCCCTTATATTACGGATGGGGAGATACGTTGTCCCTGACAGTCCTAAAATAAGTAGGGGTCTTGTACAATCTCTCACACAGCTTTTAAAAACATACACAGTTGTACGACGTTCATCCATTCCAAATACAACTATACGAACATTCATTTCCTGTTTTACCCTTCTCAGCTCCTCAGGACCCATATTACAGTGAAACTCGTATTTACAGTCTACAACTAGTTTACGGGCACGCTCCACTACCATAGGCAACCAAATTTTTTGGGTCCGTGTATTTAGTACAGTAAACATACGAGCTAAGACTACTGTAATAAAGCCGCAACCACGATCGACATTTATATGCCGTCTATAAATAGCCTGAGAATTGAAGTTAAGAGTATAAGGTATGGCACTATGGCCCGCAACACGGAATACACGGTCAATATTTACCGTGAAGTTGTCCATATTGAAGGCTATACTACTTTGAGAGGCCTGCATTATACGGCCTAATATATACTCTATATCTTCAGCTACCAAACGTCTGAACGGTATTACTACCCAAAAATCATCTACATCTCCGTCATCTGACCCGAATCCGAAGGACAGCCTCGTCCTGACTTCACCTTCGTCGCGGTTCTGAAGGGCAAACTCTGCAATACGTTTAACTATGCGCCGTAGTCCGTGTTCAACACCATTGCTATACATGGATCTAGGATCAAGCCTGACTATATACCGATTTCTAGTCAAGACTGGGGTGGGGGTAGCGGTGCGTACCAACTCGAATGTTATGACATCCTCAACAGAACGAGAAGCTGCTGTGGCTGTGGAGGATGTACCCGGAATTGAACAGGAATAAGGGGGTATATTTGAGGCAGGTACTATTGTGGGGGTTGTGTCGTAAGACGTAGAAGGTTGGGGCTCTATTACTGGTGGTCTAACAACCGGCGCAATCCTGGCGTGCTTTATACCTGACGTGGTGGGCTCTGTATCGTGCCTCCGCTTTGAACTGGCGCGTGCTACAAGTATCGCTGGTGAGGATTCGTCAGCGGTGATGGATTCTCTGATCACAACTACACTGTCGTAGGGGTCATCTGTAATATCGATGATGGGGTGCTGTACCTCATCGTCATTCACGGTTCTGTGGGAGAAGCGAAAAGCAAGAGTGTAGAATATAAGGGTCATCACTTAAATATTTATTATATTTTGTAAATGACCCACTTAGGAGTGTGACGTGTTAGAAATGGATTCTATAGAAAAATTCAGGTTGACGACCCCATCCACATGTATTATATCTGGCCCTACAGGATGTGGTAAAACTGGTTTATGCTTAAAATCATTAAAGAAAAGGGAGAGATGTTCTCAAAATTTGGGCATAAAGTTATATGGGTCATAAAGTTATATGGTGTTCAACGAGTACCAAGATGATATTTTGTTCCACAAAGGTGTATATGACGTTAATTCGTTAAAGGGAAATGAACATACAGTCATTGTAATTGACGATCTCATGTTGCAGATGGATAAAACGTTTGCCGAGACATTTACAGTATTCTCCCACCATCTTAACATAAGCATGTTCTTCATTAATCAGAATCTATTTTTCAAAAATAGATACATGCGCGATGTGTCGGTAAATACAAAATATCTAGGAGTTTTTGGAAGTTTATAAAGAAGCTACAAGCCCGCGTTACGGATATTTGCTTTGCGACCTTCATCCGCGAAACACGTTTAGGGTGCTTTTAAGAACGAATATATTTCCAAACGAGCCTGAAACGGTGTATATTCCAGAAAGACAAAGAGGCTAAAGAAATACCATGAATTAATAAAAATCTATCATCGACTGCCCCGGGCAATGCAGCAGATGTTTGCTAAAAATATCGACTCCGACTTTTTAAAATGCATCTGTGAAATCTGTCTTAACGTTATAAATTGCAATGTATCAATGAAACCACCTCAGAAGTCTCGCCTCCGCCGTTAGAAGAACATAATACGTGCACTCGCTTGTAAAAGTCAAACTGTAGGGAAGAAAAAACGAATTATTTTACAAAGAAGAGGGTCATTCTTCCCATCTTAGTTTCAGTTTTGGGTCCTTTACTGACTAGATTAATATAATGAAGAAAGTGGTAATGATTCCACACGATATGTATGCTTCATTGCAAAGTTCAAAGAATCCACACACGGATCTAGATCCCCGTAAATGCAGGCTTAAAAGAATGGAAAGCGAATTGCTAACACTATTAAACAGTGAAAAAACACCTGATGAGGCCAGAATCTTATACCAAGAAGCTCTGCAGAAATTTCTTCACGAGTACGAAAATTATAAGAAACCGACAGAGATTCTCGTGGTTATTAGGCACAGCACGGGGAACGATGGACATGGTGACATAGGTCCTGTGTCCGATGATTGAGCTGACCAACCAAAGATTAATGGGTCGGCCACACAATATATAGAGCATGTATTAAAAAGCACCCTCCACATGCATGAGGAATAAAGGTTTAAGTCTTTATAATCTATTGAATGAGGACCCCGCCATACAATGGACCGATACAGGTGAGATCATTGTGGAAGGAGCAAAGGTATAGGGATCGTATATCGTAGACATCGTCCATGATCTGGTGAGAAAGTGGGATAGGCCCTCACCATCAGGATGGAAGTATATTAAAGCAAGACTACAACAAATAAATGTCCCCAAAACAATGATAGGAAATCTGAACAGGTTAAAAGACTTGGCGCGGCGGTAACACCTCTGAAGAGGAGAAAGAAGAGGTTAAACAACGGTCAACCCTATCCACGTGGCTCCAAAATACGCAAATGGTTAACATATTAAGAAGACGTTATTATGACATTTTTAACCCAGCCTCCTATGGAGGCGTAGATGGACTGTACAGAAGTATTTACAGAATAGGAAAAAAAGATGTTGAGAGATTTTTCGGGAGCAGGACGCTTATACACTTCATAAGCCTGTGAGAAAAAGGTTTAAAACAGCCAAGACAACAGCTGCTTCGATTGACTCTATTTGACAAGCAGATTTAACAGACATGCAAAGATATTCTGAGTATAACGATGGTTACCGCTACATCCATAATAGATGTATTCTCTAGATACCTGTGGCTAATTCCTCTGAAAAATAAATCACCTGAAACAATTGCTAAAGCCACCAAAACGCTGATGTTAAAAGAAACCAGGGTTCCTGACTATTTTTGTACGGATATGGGGAAGGAATTTATAGGCCGTGCTTTTCAGAACATGTTGACAGAGTTTAATATCAGCTATTACACTTCCAATTCTATACATAAAGGCTTCTTTAGCTGAAAGAGTTCAACGTACCATAAAGGAACGCATGTACCGCTATTTTACACATAAAAACACAGATTTCTAGACATTCTGGAATCATTGGCCTTATCCTACAACCGCTCACACCATCGCACGATTGGGACAACACCCAACGAAGTTTTATAAAGTGGTACGCGCCCAGAGGTGAGAAGAGATGGAACACCACCACCACACACTCTGCGAGTTTCAAAATCAATGATTATGCAAGGCTGTCGCGTTCGTGAAATAAATTCGCGAAGGGATTTGAGCAAGGATGGACACGTGAGATCTTTAAAGTTAGGACTATGAGACCTAATGTAGAGATAATGATGTATTACGTTGAAGATTTGAATGGGAAAGAAATCGCAGGAGGCTTTTACCGCGAGGAGTTGCAGAAAGTGGCATTTAATTTAGGAAAAAATGCGTTTAAAATTGAGAAAATCTTTGGAAGCAAAGGTTCAGGAAAGAGAAAAATGTACCTGGTGAAATGGCTAGGGTACCCAGAAAGCTTCAACACCTATATAAAAGCTGCTGCAATAATGAAGCTTAAATAGTATGCAACATGGCTCCTAACCATTTCTACGTCACACTCCCATCCTCCTCGTCCCTGTCTGTACACCCTAACAACACACTAGCAAACTTTGTAACAGAACTCCATGGACACATTGAATTGGGTCGTGATTCGTATGAGGTGGGGATATGTGAAATTGAACTGGACACCCTCTTTTTAAATATTGATAATAAAGATACCGTTTTTACGATTCTTAGAGACATTGATGAGTGTGAAAAGGCCGAGGTAACTCGGAATGAAACTATACGTATCGCCCGAACTGAGGTTGCACGGTATTACAGTACAGTAGTAACACTAGGTCCGGGCCGTTATGGTTCGGCTGAGGAAGTTGTGAGAAACTTAAACGTAAGTTTACAAAACTCAAATCTTACGACTGATTTAGTATACGAAATCTTAAACAAAGGAAACCCTGCACATACTCTAATCCTAAAATCAAAGGCTAACAGAAATATTAAAGACCAAAGAGGGTTAAAAAGTATGACCGAGGGGCGATATCGATCAGCCTTCCAAAGAGACATTTCACGAGGTACAACATGACGTGTCCAGCCTAATGTATCAGATGAAATTGGAGAAATTGGTTGCTGGCTATACACCCCTAGACATGTGCTATATTTACAGCAATATAGTGGAGCACCAGTTTGTTGGGGATACCCAGGAACGCCTGCTACGCATTGCTCACATTCCCAACCATAGAGGAAGGAGTTTGAGTATTACATATGACAGACCCCATTATGTGAATGTCGCAACTAATCTAATAACCTGAGCCCGGATGTTTAGGCACTAAAAAACTTAAAATAAGCAGGCAAAAAGGCAAAATAAAACTGCAAAAAAGGCACAAAAAAGGCATTTATTTTCAAAAAGTAAACTCAGAATGAGAACGTATAACAACGATGTAGAACATGTTCTTAATAGTAACATATACAAAATAACATATTGACATCAGCACTACAGAATTTTAAAAAATTACTCAGACTGATTGCACATAATGATAGTCATTTTCTTCAACTTATCAAATGTGAAGCCCTGCCTTCTGTCAGAGAGTAGATGCCTGAGAATCGAGAATGACCTCTCAACCTCAACTGAGGTAACTGGTGCATATTTGAAGCATGCAACGGTTTCTGGATTAATATCTGCGGTGTCACCATCAACTTTTCCTTCCAGAACTTTTCCAATATTCTTCAGCTGATCTAGATCTTTGTTTGCAGAAATTACCCTTTCGCATTTTTGTCGAATAGCTTCACCTCCATCACCGGGAGCCTTGTTAATATCTTGTACAATGTCGTGAAAAATATTTAAACGGCTTACCAAAGTATCATCTCTTCTCTCAAGTGATGTGATGGCATCTGGCAGCTTTGCAAAATGAGCAGTAATAAAAGAAAGATCGTTGCGGAGAGATTTCTTCTGCATCAGGTCATTCATGATGCGAATTGAGGAAGCATCGTCTTCATCAAAACATTTTACGATGTCTCGTAACATGTCAAAATTTGTCGCATAGTGAAATGCAGCGGAGATCCATGTCCCCCACCTCGTTAAAACGGGCTGAGGAGGAAGTGTCAGTTCAGGCGCCCTTTCCTTGAACAGCTGAACTCGCGATGGCGCTTTAAGAAAAATCTTCTTGCCATTTGAAATTAACTTATCGAAGCAAGGAAACAATCCACGTACGGCCTCGGCAATTCGATGAAGAGCATGTGCTAAACAGGTAAGGTGTATCATTCTTGGGAAAATAACCTTTAGAGCTTTTGCTGCCTTTTTCATATAAGGAGCTGCATCAGTGACGAACAAAACAACACTTTCGTGTTTGATTCCCTCTGGCCAGAGCAAGGTAAGTGACGTTGTAAAGAGCTGCGCGATAGTTGTACTGTTCGTTTTTCAAGCTCCTCACATGTTAGCAATTATATTTTTGATGGCTGACTAACTTCCATGGTTCCGATAATCACGTTAGCAACATACCTTCCCACATTATCAGTTGTTTCATCTATTGAAATCCATATTTTGTTATCCTTAACTCCATCTCTAATTTTTTGCATAATGTGGTTATAATGATTGTCGACATAATTCTTCCTTAAGGTAGACTCACTTGGGATAGTTTCCTTCGTATACTTCTCTAAAAAATACCTTAGCGACTTGTTCTCTAATTTCCACAATGGAATTCCCGCATCAATAAACGCTTTACATAAATCCATCGAAAAAGTGGATTGGCGGCTTGAAGATGAAGCAAATGTAGTTAAAAGACATGTTTCCTGTTTTTTACCTTTCTCAGCAGCAGATTTGTGTTTAGCAGTCTGTATATGTTGAGAGACAAAGTACTTTTTGTCAAAGTTTGCGGATTTTTCGCATATCTTGCAAAATAAGACAGAGCCATCGGTGGAAAAAACATCACTTCCAAACTCTCTGACAAGATTAGTTAACTTCTTACTTGAAGATGCACTGACTTTAGGTATTGCGACGTGTATTCACTGACGTTTAGGTTTCGACTGAGAATCTTGTGTTGTAGTATGGCTTTTTAGCTGCCAGATGTTGCCAACAAAACAAAACACTATTAATCTAAATGTTTATTTCAGTATCTTATTTCAGAAAATATTTAAAATAGGCACATTTGGCGCTTAAATTATGAAATAGGCATTTTCGCTCCAAAATCCCCAAAAAAGGCAAAAATAGGAATTTAAGGCATTATGCCTGAACATCCGGGCTCTACTAATAACCAATATCTCAATATATATAAGAACGATTGAGAGAAAAAATTTCCCATTCGGTGATGGGAGCTTAACAGTGAAGCTGCACTTTCGACGCACTGAGTTATAATGGACAGAAAGCCTTTCACCGTCTATCGAGGGGTGAGATACCAGCGTAGTAGAGGACTTGGATCCATTTTTTTCAACCATGCTACGTACGGCTGTCCCTTTGCTGAAGAGGGGTGCCAGACACCTCGGAAGAAAAGCGCTACAATCGGGTCTTAACACTGCAGAAGACATATTGGCTGGGTTTAAACCTAAATAAGCTATAAAAAACACTTAACGCGTACACGGGACGAAATCGTCAGAGATGCAAAGAGAAAAATACGTGGTGGTGGGAAGAAGAGGACTATCCGGAAGAAGGGATTACCATCACGTGGCATTAAACGTAAAAGGATATAAAAAAGAATTGTTCTAAGCGAATGAAGCCTATGGTTGACCATTTTCTTGACTGATATAAGCTAAGGACATTGATCTCATGAATCATAGTTTGTTTACTAGTTGTCGAGAGAGGAGGCACTATTTCTAACTCGTCATGGCACGCTTCATCCATCCGTGTAGTTCACAATGTTGTAAATTGGAGCTGTCCCTCTTTGACATGCCCCAACTCAAGTTTCTCTTGAACACAGTGACTTTATTAAAATTAACCCTTTAAACACAATAGTTCCCCGAGTGCCCCTATAGAATTCGTGATACCCAGCTCAGGCCCTTACTTTTTTGATCTAAGCTGTGTGCACATGTACGCTAAACTAGGTATAGCCCATTCTGATGGAACGAACTGCGGTGACAAATATGCTGCATACCCTGAAACAAACTTTCTGCACTCCATATTCAACTAGTGTGACGTATATTTAAATCAGGTCAACATATCGGCAGGTGCGGGGTACTATTACCTACGAGCTTATCTGGAAAGTGTCCTCAATTTTTCCAAAGAAGCGAAGGATACCTTTTTAAGTGCCGAGGATATTATCAAGCTAAAGACGAAAGTATTATAAAGGACAAATTTAAAAATTTAAATTTAAAAATTTAAAAATTCTAAAAAGAAGATATACGAGTGTTTTGGACGCCTGCATACAGATTTCACATTCCAGGAGAAGTTGCTTGTCAATGGGGTGGATATGAAAATAAAGCTCACCCGCACGAATCCTGAGATCTGTTTAAATCTGGATGCTGATCAAGAAGAGGGGGCAAAACCCGTTGTGGTTCACATTATGGAGACATACCTCCGCGTACGGCGAGTGAAATTATGTTCACCAAAACAAATAGAAATTGAGAAAAATTTACTACACGCCTCAGTAAAATACCCAATTAACAGAGTACAAATCAAACTATACACGGTGCCAGTAGGGTTGGCATCGAAACAGATAGAAAATCTAGACCTGGGAAATCTACGTAAAAGGATATTAATTGGAATGCAGGAACACAATTCGGTGAATGGAAAATATAAAGAGAATGCCTTTAAATTCGAGAATTTCGGCCTTAAAAATATAACTCTATACGTTAATGGGGTTGCGTTGGGAGGAATATTGGATACGGACTACTAATCAGACGCTGTGTTACCGCTTTGCGCGAGAGCATATCGTAATCTGGCCCATGTTGCAGGTGATTGTGTTGAGCTCGGAATTGGGGTAACGCAGAAAGAATTCATTGATCAATTTAACCTTTATCCGTTTGGCATCACACCTGACTTATCTGCTAGCGTAAATACACACTTAAGTCTACAACAGAGTGGAAACATCTCAGTCAGATTGGAATCCGCCAAGCCGTTAGAAGCACCTATTAGTGTACTAGTATACCTCGAGTCACAAGCCCTAATAGAAGTAGACAGATTTGTTGGCGTTATCACTGACTTTTAAAATGGATGCGAATACATTCCAGAGAGTAATGAATAGTGAACGAGTCACATGTTCCAAATTTATCGGTGTGTTTGCGAAGAATGAAACATTGAATTTGCCAACTACGCGAGATTGCGGTAGTCTTATTGTGAACGTAGATGTCATTGGTAATGAAGGGATTCATTGGTTTGCAACCTATTTAAAAATAGGGACCGTATGTACTATTTTGATTCACTCGGGACTCAACCCTGGAGTGACCCTGTTATTGTAAAATTTCTCTATCAGTTGCATATCCCCGAAGTTGTGTGGAACCCCTTCCGGCTACAAGGATATTTTAGTAATACGTGTGGGATGTACTGCCTTTCATTTCTTATGCATATGTCATGTGCTAAAGAATTTATAATTTTTTTAAAGTTATTCGACCCATGTCACACTGAACGAAACGACGAAATGGTATGCAGGGAGATAAAAAGCCGTTTTCCGATTGTGCGTCCTCGTTGGATAGTATGATGTTTTGTTCTTGTACATATATATATATATATATATATATATATATATATATATATATATATATATATATATATATTTAACCAGTATTTTGTAGTTTAAGATGGTTATTATACTAAAAACATGATTTCTTTCATTTAATAAATTGATGAAAATACATTGCGTCTTCCTCTCAAAAAAGATCGAAACAAAAAAATACTTACATTATTTCGTTAATGATGTGACAATCGTTGGGTTGACTGCTCGGTAAATCTTCTACCTCGTATTCAGGTCCATGACATGGGTTTCTTCAAAACGAAAAGTTTGTATAACATGTGTCAAATCCTTATCGGACCTTAAAGGAGAAAGAATAATTCATTAGTTCATACTGAATCTCTTTTAATAAAAACCCAAACATAAGTATACATATAGTAAGAGTATTACAATGTGAAGATATCTTTGAACCGCTCAGAGAAGTTCATTTAAGAGATAATTCCGAATAACATTTGAATTTATAAAATTATTTAAAACACGCAAAAGATTGCTATATAAAAAAATTGAATGAATCAAAATAGGATTTTAGCATAAATGCAAACTAACCTATAATTGCGGATACCTAAATGAAGCATTTTTAATGTGATGAGATGAATTACTACAATCCTCCATATATATGATGAAATAATCCAGAACAGTGCTCTTTCTGATAGGTACATTAAATAAGTTTGCGAATAATTGGCTACAAAAAATAAAATACAGGCACTTACATTTCTACGGCAGTCCCTTGCGTCGGACCGTAAGGAGCGTCATTGCAAACGGTTTGCGTTGGAAATAATCCCGGTTAGCCGCGTTAAAAAGATTAATTGTGGACAACACTACTATGTCACCATCTTGATATAAATCCGGTAAACTGTAAAGTTCTTGATTCATCGCGGAGGGAATGTTTATTCACTGGTGAAAATAATTACTGTGACTCCCAGCTGAAAATATTTCCTTTTATATGCATGATCCCTAAGTACCACCCCAAAAGACTAATAGGCTGTTCGTAAGTTTGATGAATGGTTGTCAATGTAACTGGGCTGAGCTATGATGAAATTGTGTACTAATCATAAAACCTATATTATGGGTCCATTTAATGCTCACATCGTGTATTACCACTTGACGTCTCTACCACGATAATATTTGCATTTTCGCCCGTACTTTTCTCGGTTTTCCCATTTTAGAACCCACCTCTTTATGCAATATCCCTCACTCTTTTGCAACATTGATCAACATTTGCCATCTCTATCACGACAATATTTTACATTATTAATTTTTGCGGTCATACTATTTTATCCTCAATTTTTTCCCATTTTAGATAGAGAGATGGACAACTTTATCGGCTGCAAGTCGTTATAAGAATATCTTCATCAGAGCCGCTCAGCTCAGCACCACAGGAAACAAAATTAGCGCCGCTACTCTTCATAATCCTGACATAGATCATTACCAGAGATAGCAGAGTAACATCCGATGACACAAAGATCATTAGAAAATAAGAAATCTAGAAGATCTCTACAAACAGAATGTTTTTGTGCTTTATTATTTTTTGCGGTCATACTATTCGATCCTCAACTTTGATTAATGTATTCGGCTTGACTTTTTACCTGCCAATTCTCCCGTAGGAGTGTGATTAAATTGTGTTTAGCTCATGAAAATGAATGTCTGCTTGGGTTGGTAGTTAAATGAGCGCCCTAGGTATGCTAGTGGTTAAGACACTGGGGTGCTGGTTGAGAGATCGAGTCCGGGTGATGATATTGTAATTTCACCCCGCCAGTGCTGGAGCGTAGTTCAGATTCATCGTTAAACTGTAGGTCCAAGGCGGAGTGAAAAGCTTGACCATTGTCAGAATGAACAATTCGGTGAGAAGGAAAACCGAGTTGTATATTATCATTACTACTGTAATTTTCACCACCCAATATCTATATATATATATATATATATATATATATATATATATTGTTGTTGCATAAGAAATATGATAAGGAAATTCATACGTAATGAAAGGGATAATTCAGCCTATAAATAATTTTCGTTCATCTTAATATTAATTCATTCTTTACAGTATACTAAATTGGCAATAAACACTTTAAGTATTCTATAACAATAATATTTAATTTACCTATAATTCGAAAAAAGTAAATAGACACTGTTTGGCTTTAGAATAAATGAAAGCGATTCATATCTTTCGAATTATAAGTAAATTAAATATTATTCTTATAGAATACTTAAAATGTTTATTGCCAATTTAGTATACTGTAAAGAATGAATTAATATTAAGATGAACGAAAAAAATATACGAAATTGAGAAGCCACATCTTGTATATATATATATATATATATATATATATATATATATACAGAGGAATGACAAAAGTAAATAGTCACTTTCGGTATGGCTTTAGATTAAATCACTGTACTGACATGTGCTTTTATATGCTAAAGGCAACCGCTCTAATGTACAAGATGTCAAGTAGCTATGTTTTTGAACCACCTTAGACCTACGGTTTAGACGAGAAATCCGTAACATGGTACGGAATCCATCACTAAATTTTTATTTTATTTTATTCATGTTGCAAATAGTAAGAAAAATGCATGGTGAGGGATGCTTGCTTGCATGCTTTCATATGGGGAGTTGGCTAAAATTTAGGAAACTGAACAAAAAACGGGAAGTTTGTTAAAATTTATTGTTTAATATAAAAGTATATACCGACTTCTCATTTAATTCTTTTATCAATTACTTTAATTTCTCTGAAATTTAATTATAATGAATATTAAGATCAACGATTTCTTTTTGCTAAGCCAATTGTCTAGTGTATTTCTTTTATTGATAATATTGGGTATCGTTTAAATAATTAGTTCTCTTGCTGAACAAAATTAAGGAGAGAGTCAATCTTACCTTTAATAAAAAAGTAGTTAAATTAAATGGCGGTATCTGATAACCCCTCCATATATAAATAAAAACATTATTTGGCAACTGAACCTAATAATGTATACCTGAACATTTAAACACATCATTTGGCAACTCATGTAAATAAATAAATGGTGGTATCTAGCAATTCACCCTAATAAGGTATACCTGAACAATTAAAATAAATGGTGGTATCTGGTAACCCCCTCCATATATAAATAAGTGATATCTGGTAACTCACGACCCTCTATATAACCGCTGCTTGGCCCCTGGACGTTCAATGCGTCGGACTCTGGTGGAATAAAGAAATCTCTCTCTCCTTCTTAGGTTAAGGCTTAGGTTAGGTTTCCCTTTGGGGGGTGAGGACATCCCAACTTCTCCCCCAAAGTCCTCCTCCTTCTCCTTTCTCTTCCTCTCAGATAAGGCTACCCCTTTGGGGGAGGTCATCCTCCCTTCTCCCCCCAAAGCTCCCTCCCCTCTCCCCCTTGGCAGCATTGAGTTGTTGCATAACCCTACCCCCCTTTGCAGCATTGAGTTGTTGCCTAACCCTACCCCCCTTTGCAGCATTGATGGTGCATAAGCCTTGCAACATTGATGTTGCATAACCCCTCCCCCTTCATTGCATAACCCCCTGCCCCCTTTCATTTTATACCCCCTCCTCATTCATAGCATAACTCCCCCTTTGTTGCATAACCCCTTTGCAACATCGTGCAACAATGATCAACATTTTCAATTGCATTGCAACATTCCTGCACTCTTTCATTTTGCGCCCATTCTACTACTATTGTTGTATAATTCTGCATAAAATAAAATGTTTTACCGTGTTTTCTACTATATACTTTCATTACCATAGTTACAGAACACTGGAGTAACATTTACATAGGAATAACAAGACATTCAGGACACCCTCTATATATAATATATATATATATATATATGCGTATGCGCCTCGGTGGTGTAGTGGTTAGCGTCGCTGATTACGAATCCATCGGCCAGGGTTCGAGACCCGACGGCAGCCGGCGCGCAGCAAAAACCAGCTGTTCATCCTTCCACACAATAAAGAAAGTGGTTGGTAGATAAATGGATACCCTAGGTGGTCTAGTGGTTAAGACGCTGGGCTGCTGATGGGGGGGGGGTTCGGATTCCACGTTAAACTGTAGGTCTAAGGTGGAGTGAAAAGCTTGACCTTCGTCAGAATGAACAATTCGGGCGGAAGCTAACCAAAGGTTATATATATATATATATATATAATATATATGTGTATATACATATACTGCGTTCAGGAAGACAAAAATCATATTAATTAGTTTATATTGTGCTTAAAATGACAGATTTCCCTACCCTAAAATTATTTTGATTTATCTGACAATTAATAATAATAATAATAATAATAATAATAATTTCCCAAAAAACATGATTTAGCGTGCGAAGTATATTAGAAAATTGGAGCAAATGTAGTTTACTTCCCCCTAACGCAAAATGGGACGCAAACTACACTAGGAGATTTAGGGGACATTTTTTAAATGAATCCATCAAAATAAAACGTTAAAACTAACGAAAATATTACGACTTAACTTAACCAATCGTCAATATATATATATATATATATATATATATATATATATATATATATATAGCGTATGTTAAACACAGACCTTGCACGGAACCAGGAACTCCTCTGGGAAATTACATCCACTATATTTCGAATAAGTAATGATAAATGACAAATACTATAGTTTTTCTTTTTCATGATGGAAAGCCCAACGTGGACACCGTGTTACTCAAAAAGAGGCCCCAAAATATAGCTTCCCTCATCAGCTCTTTGCGAGTAACCAGGTGCCCACGTTGGGCTTTCCATCATGAAAAAGAAAAAAACTATAGTATTTGTCATTTATCATTACTTATTCGAACTATAGTAGTTGTAATTTCCCAGAAGAGTTCCTTGTTCCATGTACGGTCTGTGTTTAACATATAAGTTTCTCAGGGGACCATTGTGGGTTTGTGTATATTAAACGGACGTGTTATGTGCCTTAAAAAGTGAACGCTCAATGTCCCGGTTGAGGTTTAAGTTTTGTTTTTTTGCTAAAAATACAATAGTTACCCCTTTTTCTTTGATGTTTTCAGTCCGACGTGAATGCAACCAGTTTCTTGCGTATATTGAGGTTCTGAATGTAGTAGGCTAGGTGTAAGCTGTAAACCCTAGATCCTGTCCCAAAGCTGGATCCTATCTGCTTTGCAGACAGCTGGTGAGGGAAGCTATATTTTGGGGCCTCTTTGCGAGTAACCCGGTGCCCACGTTGGGCTTTCCATCATGAAAAAGAAAAAACTATAGTATTTGTCATTTATCATTACTTATTCGAACTATAGTTGATGTAATTTCCCAAAAGAGTTCCTGGTTCCGTGCACGGTCTGTGTTTAACACAAAAGTTTCTCAGGGGACCATTCTGAGTTTCAGTGTGTGTGTATATATATATATATATATATGTATATATATATACACACACACAGTAGTCCTTCTATAAAACTGGTCTACAGCCAAAATGCTTCGGAAATAAAAGATAAAAGTAGTCAATATTTACTAATTTTGGGTCACTGAATACGAAAATGATGCCTAAATTGCCAATCTAACATACTATTTCAGAAATGAAGCGTTATATATATATATATATATATACACACACACATATATATATAATATATATATATATATATATATATATATATATATATATATGTAACAGTTTTTTTGCGTACACCTACAGGTCGCTACAATTGGTGTAGAACAATGCGGTTTTCACCATTCGATGTGTCTTTTTATTGTGCAGTGCCCATGCTAAAAAAAATTCCCTAACATAATTCCTTCCCCCCCTTTAGGGGTACAGTTCTTCCCATGCCTGTACACGCATTTTTTTAATTTTTAATTTTTAATCATAATTTTGGCACAAAAAAGTCAATATTTACTAAACATTTAATATCATTCGATTCACAAAAGATTTATTTATCGATTCAATTTTAAAAAAGTGTATATTTTTAAAATTTATAAAGAACTTTTTCCAAAAAACTAAAAACAAACATGCATTTTTAAAATTCAATGATTTTTATACAAAATATTTTGATATTTATTATAATTTTAACATTTTTCGATTCACAAAAGATTTCTTTATCGATTCGATACAAAAAATCACAAAAGATTTCTTTATCGATTCAATACAAAAAATTACATAATTAAAACGGGCAATTTAAATAAACACGAGTTTAAAGTTAAACGAGCCACATTCGAAATTATTTACCGTGACTTTTGTGCGTTTTATTACTGTGGCTTTTGTACAAAATAATTTTACGTATACACAAACAATTTGATAGGATATTGATTTATCATTCTATTCTTTAGTTGTCATAGAAATACGTTAATTAAGTTATCTGATTACATGCGCTTTTATAGTTGAAGATCATTTTTAGAAAATTATTTATTTTCCACACTTTAAAATATTACAAAATTTCTATTAGGTATCCTAATATCATTATGCCTGTCGCTGTAAGTAAGAAAATAGCAATTATTTTCCATTTTATGAAAATTTCGGACCCCTAGGCCTACGAAACCAATTTTCCGCTTTTCTTAATAAAAGTTTTTTGATTTTCGGAAGTTTTTCGGTTATAAATTTGTACCAGTCTATTGTTTATCGATAATAATAATAATAATAATAAAAAGACGTGTGTGTGTGTGTGTGTGTTCCAGCCATCAGCCATAACTCCAAAATGGAAGCAGTTACAAACATGAAACTTCACACACATATTGATTAGGTCCCGAGGTTGTGCACGTAGGTGTTAATAAATTAAATAATTAATTTTAAAACATTAAATGACGTCATCAAGTTCATTACGAAACCTATGGTAAAATTATTGAATACACGGTTAGGTTCATTGAATGCCAGGTTAGGTTATCTGTACGCCCTTGACGATAGGTTAGGTTAAGTCGTGATATTTTCGTTGGCTTTAACGAAAATATCATGACTTAACCTAACCAATCGTCAAGGGTGTACAATTAACCTAACCGGGCATTCAATTAACGTACCCGGGCATTCAATTAATCTAATCGGGCATTCAGTTGACCTAACCGGCCATTTAATTAACCTAATCTGGCATTCAGTTGACCTAACTGGGCATTCAATTAACCTAACCGGGCATTCAGTTTACCTAACCGGGCATATATATATATATATATATAAACCTCAACTAGCACAATTGAGCGTCCACTTTTTAAGGCACACAACATGTCCGTTTCATGATGGGAATGAACGCAGAATGGTTCCCTGAGGTTTTTGGCTAAAAATATAAGTTACCCCTTTTATTTTGATGTATTCAATCTGACGAGAAGGCAGCGAATCTTTTGCTTATATTGAGGTTTTAACCGTAGCTGGGCTATGCTGCATTAAACCCTGGATCCTGTCCCAAAGCTGGATCCTATCTGCTTTGCAGATAGCTGGTGAGGGAAGCTATATTTATGGGACCTCTTTGCGAGTGACCCGTTGCCCACGTCGGGCTAGCATCATGAAAAAGAAAAAACTACAGTATTTGTCAGTTACCATTACTTATTCGGACTATAGCGGATTTAATTTTCCTAGAAGAGTTCCTTGTTTCATGCACGGTCTGTGTGTATCATAAAAAACCTCAGGGGACCATTCTGAGTTCATTCCCATATATATATATATATATATATACAGGGCGTCCCCCCAAAAAAATGTATACACACTTTAACAGCTGATAGCTCAATTGATGTTTCTTTCTTTCCAAGTTAAACCCATTAGAATTAATAATGGCAGTCAGACTAAGCTTTGAACAAAGGAAATTCATTCTAAAATGCTACTGGAAGTGTGAAAACGCAGTTGAAGTGCAAAGACAGTTTAGGAGGGAGTTTCAAACAGATCCACCAACGCGACTTAACATCACTCGAATTAGAGATAAGTTTGAAGCCGATGGAACTGTTCAGAATGTCCACAAGAAGCGTTCCGGAAGACCACGGACATCGACAAGCCCCACAAAGCAAGAAAGAGTACTGGAAACGTATCACCAAAGTCCAAGAAAATCTGTGCGGCAAGCGAGTCGTGAGGTAGGAATTTCAGAATCGTCTGTCCAACGCATTTTGAAGCGCTGTCAATGGAAAAGTTACATTCCAAGATTAGTCCATGCTATTAATGAAGATGATCCGGACCGAAGAGTGGAGTATTGCGAGTGGTACTTGGCACGATGTGGATGTGGATTGGACGAAGGGGTTTCGTAGAATACCCTCCGCGTTCACCAGACCTCACACCACTAGACTTTTTTTTATCGGGATACTTAAAAGACAAAGTCTACGCTATAAAACCTGCAACAGTCGCTGAATTGAGAGCAGCCATTGAACGAGAATGCACACAAATACCAAACGAAATGTTTCGTGATGTTTGCGATTCCATTGCTTCGCGTTATCAGCAGTGCCTGGAACAGAACGGACGTCAGTTTGAAAACAGGCGTTGACAAAACAATTAAATAATGTCTGTAGATTCTATTACATTTTGAAAATGAAATGTATTTTAATAAACACTGCCTTTATAATTATTTAAAGTGTGTATACATTTTTTGGGGACGCCCTGTATATATATATATATGGGAATGAACTCAGAATGGTTCCCTGAGGTTTTTATGATACACACAGACCGTGCATGGAACAAGGAACTCTTCTTGGAAAATTAAATCCGCTATATTCCGAATAAGTAATGGTAACTGACAAATACTACAGTTTTTTCTTTTTCATGATGCTGGCCCGACGTGGGCAACGGGTCACTCGCATTGAGGTCCCAAAAATATAGCTTCCCTCACCAGCTATCTGCACAGCAGACAGGATCTAGCTTTGGGACATGGATCTAGGGGCCGCCTAGCCCTGCTACATTTAGGACCTCAATATAAGCAAAAGACTCGCTGCCTTCACGTCAGATTGAATACATCAAAGAAAAAGGGATAACTATTATATTTTTAGCCAAAAACCAAAACTTAAATCTCAACTGGCAGAATTGAGCGTCCACTTTTCAAGGCACATAAAATGTCCGTTTCACGATGGGAATGAACTCAGAATGGTCCCCTGAGGTTTTTTATGATACACACAGACCGTGCATGGAACAAGGAACCCTTCTGGGATAATTAATCCACTATAGTTCGAATAAGTAATGGTAAATGACAAATACCATAGTTTTTCTTTTTCATGATGCTAGCCCGACGTGGGCAACGGGTCACTCGCAAAGAGGTCCTATAAATATAGCTTCCCTCACCAGCTATCTGCAAAGCAGACAGGATCCAGCTTTGGGACATGGATCTAGGGTTTAAAGCAGCCTAGCCCTGCTACATTTAGGACCTCAATATAAGCAAAAGACACGCTGCCTTATTTCTCTTCCTCGTGTGCAGAACGCTCCCCTATACTTACGTCGTTTCTATACATTAATATACTGCGTGGTCATTGCAGTTAAATGTACATATTCACGATTTGCGAGGGTGCCCTCTCAGGGCATTGGTTTCTGCCCTATGTAGGAGAATTTCGACTTATGACTGATCGAGGCCCGTGGTGTAATGGATAACGCATCTGACCGGGAATCGGAAGATCCTGGGTTCGATTCCCGGGCGGTTCACCTCATTTTTCATTTGTTCGTTATTTCTCTTCCTCGTGTGCAGAACGCTCCTCTATACTTACGTCGTTTCTATACATATATATATATATACATATACATACACTGTATGGGCTACGTCGTGGCCGATGTCGTAACACCGCTTCCCGGAGATCAGCGAAGTTAAGCGACATTGGGTGTGGGTAGTAGTTGGATGAGAGACCTCCTCTGCGCCCAGATTATGTAGCGACCCGTGGTTCGGATCCCACGTAAAGCTGTAGGTCCCCACCGTCATATGACCTTAGATGTTGCGAAGGAGGTTAATCAACCCCAATTAAAAAAAAACAATACATTGTGTGTGTGTATATATATATATATATATATGTAAAATGAGCAATGAATAATTCCTATGTTCATATATTTTTATATTCATTCGTGTAATTCTTAGGTTAATTTGAATAATTCTTATATCCATTTATATAATTCGTATATTTATATAATCCTGTGTATTCTTATATATTTATATTCATATAATACTTATGTTCATATGTATGTACGTTCATATATTCATTTTTATATTAGGACCAAAATCGCCTAATGCAAGTTTGGATAAAAAAAATTATTTTTGCTTCCTATTTTTGCTAAATAATTAGTGACTTGTTTCTTTTTAAATTACCTAATCATTTTTTTGATTTAGCTTAATAATGATTCCTGATTAAATTTTGCAATGTTCATTTTTTTACATTCTCTCTTCGTTATAAAAGATAAGGTCTTGTCTTGCCTAAACGTTTAATTGTAAATCTTAAACCTTTAATTTTTGCTCATATGCATATTTTAGCGTAAAGATGCATTGTTCAGTTTCCATTTTTAGTTAACTCGGCAGATCATGATAACATCAGATCTGAAATTATGCGGTTTAAGATAAAAATATGGCTTCATCCTCAAATATCTTGTTTATCTGTTTAAACGTTGCCACAGCTAAAAAATCTTCAAATATTGTGCTAAAATAATGCAGCCTATAGAGAATTAAAACTAACTAAATCTTAAACCTTTAATTTTTGCTCATATGCATATTTTAGCGTAAAGATGCATTGTTCAGTTTCCATTTTTAGTTAACTCGGCAGATCATGATAACATCAGATCTGAAATTATGCGGTTTAAGATAAAAATATGGCTTCATCCTCAAATATCTTGTTTACCTGTTTAAACGTTGCCACAGCTAAAAAATCTTCAAATATTGTGCTAAAATAATGCAGCCTATAGAGAATTAAAACTAACCAAGTCAACATTAAATAATAATGATGTCCACAAAATCGGTATATAAACCCATGTAAATTTGCAAATTATTATTCAGAATTAGATTTAGAGTCTGAGCACTACCTGTACATTTTAGCAGTAAATTACAGTAAGAAAAAAGTCTTCATCTTCTTCGAGCCTTGCTCTCTTCAGAGAAATTAGTCATTAAAATAGAGAAAATATAATTTCCCGATACGTTACAAGAAGAACCGACGAACCTTCACAGAGCTCTGCAGAATCCTCTGATTCACTATAAGAAGAACTTGGAGAGTAGTATACAAGAAACTACTGCGACTAACAAATCCGTTGGTGCCACCTAACTAGAACCCCCGTCGACTTCGAACCAACCAAGGCCATAGACCGAGGAGTTAACAACTGGCGACCTTGCCAGGATTCTTCCAGTCTTCCAGACCCTGGAACTAGAACCAACATCCAGTTGACCGGCGTGTCACGACTTCCAGTTCGTCACATCCACCCTTGAACCGGTGTGTCACGACTCAAAGTTCTCCACGCCTAGTCTTCATCCACGAAAAAGTAGGCAGGAAGACACGTCTTCAGGACACGTCTCCAAGGATTTCGCCGTAGGAATCTTGTTAAGGACAGATCTCGTTTTATAAAGTAATCTCTAAACATTTGAGAAGTCAGTATTATTAACAGTTAATAAAATAATTAGTATCAAGCCAGAATTAATAAAAAACAGTGAACATTCCATACAGCAGTGATACATTTCTTTTTATTGAAACCGAGTTATTTTCACTATTATAGTTAGTATAGAATAATTTTATTTAATGTACCAATCATAATATTACCGTACCTTCAAGTACATTCGAGTGAAATTTTGTTTACATTTTTTTTATTTTGTTTACAATGTTTTTAAATTTTTCCATAGTTAGGCAAATTGTCGTGCATTTAATTAATGTGTATTTCTTAGATAGAGTAGTTAGGAAAACCACTCAAGTGATCATTCCATAGATTAAGATCGGTCAAGCAGACCAAATTACAATACATTAATAGTACCTTCACATATGAGTGATTCAGACGGTGCGCTTTCTGACATCGAAAATACCCATACACCCATTTTTCCACCTACCCCGCGCCCTTCAAACATATTCCCAAACACACAAACTTCAGATCAAGCACAAGCCAATATGTCTCAAACGCCCGCCCCAGCATACATTAAATAAGGTAGACTGGTAAACCTTCCAGATACTGTCCTAATTTTTAAGGGAACCATACATAATAACTTTGTTGAACCACGCGTAAGACCTTGGATTGAGTCTTTAGAACAATATTTCTTACGCGAAAACATCACCGATGATGATATAAAGATTAGGGAAGCTAAACGGTTTATCGACCCTAAAGAAGGGAATGCCCATGATACAGTCACCTACGTCCCATCCATCAGCGAAGCTACAACATGGGACAATTTTAAACAAAACTTATTAGAATTTTTTAAAGAAATAACACTTGCACAACCCTTAGCCAGGTTAGAAGCTGTCTTCCAAGCTAAATGGAAGAAAGAGGAACATGAAGATTTAAATGCTTTTATTACACGAACACATAAACTCGTAGGAGAAGCCCTCCGAGCCGCAGAAAATGCGTGTGACATTACTTTCACTTCAAAAGAAAGAAACCTAATAGTAGCCGCAACCATTTGCCAAAACCTACCCGGAGCACCTAAAAAGAAATTTCAAGAGTTTCTAAATATTGACAAACCAGTAAGTGTAGCCATAAATAAAAGATGGGAACATTACCTAGATTTAGCTAACCAGAACTACAGAAAGGGTAGAGAAACCCCCATACACTACATTCAGCAGCAGCAACCACAACACCAACAGCAACAACAACCCTATAAATCGAGGCCGATGCAGGGAACACCACCTCAGAAACAAGCCCCCCCCAAACCCAGAATGCACGCCTTCTTCCTCAGTTTTTTAATTGCGATAGCTTTGGGCACATGATAAGTCAATGTAGTTATCCCTCTTATTGCTCCCACTGTCATGAACATGGTCATCGCCGTGGCGACCGACAAAACTGTGCTGACAAAGCCCCTGCAGGGTATAGGCACAACTTCCAGAGAACGAATCACCGACGTTCCTAAAAGCCCTCCAATCCCTCAACCTAACCACCAACCAAATAGATCACGACCACAGGGTCAATCACACTATTACCCAATGCACAAACCCCAATACAATCAGCAAGGTCGGATTGTTCGGTACGTAGAAGTACCTGTTGAGAAATCATTTTCCCAAGAATACAGTTTTCAATAAAAAAAACCAGTGTATGGTGATCCCGTAGAATATGACCCAGGTTCTCCCATAGAAGACAATTCAAGCCCTTTTTTAGATCCACTTTGGAGGCAGCAGTTCAACCTCCTCCCTCCTAAATAACAGTAATGAACCCAAATACACACACAAACTCCCATCAGGATAATAGGTGCGAACGTCCTAGATTTAATAATAAATTGTAGCACAGATAATCAAGATTTAACCGCTCTCCTAGATAGAGGAGCACACGCGACGTTAATTAAGAAACAATGTGTAGATGAGTTACTAGAGAGTAAAGATTACAAATATGAAATTAAGGCACCTTCCTGCCAACTCAGAGGAGTTAACGGCACACCCATACCTACAGACGGAGAAATTGAATTATATTTAGAAGTTGGAAACGCGGTATACCCCGCGAAATGTTTTATAGTGGACACAGTCGCCTCCTTTCAGACAGATATCCTACTAGGTATGGATTTTTTTCAACCGGAATCAATGGGAAATTTACCCAGCCGGAAAGTTAGTGAAGTGTCGAAATAGGACACACCCTCTCCATGAGAATAATAGACAGCTTAATGCTAACAGAAACAGCTCAGTTCGGAATTCCGAAAGAAATAGGAAACCCACTCCACTTGATAGTAGTTCAAGTCAGTCGGTTGCATCCAGAGGGACAACTGCACCAGAAATCAGCCCACAGAGTAATCAGTTCTAGTTGTTGAATCCAGTAGGATCAACACAGTCAGTTTCCAGTCAGTCATTTTCAGTTCAGCAAGTTTCAGTTCAGCCAACTTCAGTTAACTCAGCAGATGAGATTCCAAATCCAACTGAAACGACTTTAAAGACAATAAGGCAAATTTTATTCGCCGAACCAGAGTCAGATTCACAATTTTTCATATGTCCCACAGAGAATATAACAGTAGCACCTTATGAGAAGATTTGTCTCCTAGCAAGAGTAGTAAACGGTCAAGGAAAACTATTAGAGTTAGATCGTACTCTGATTACAGAGAAAAGTAATTTCAAGAGAGATGTTCTTATAGCCAAAGTCCTTAGTTATAGTCAGAATTCAGGTATCCCTGTTGTTTGTTTAAACAAAGGAAAAAACCCTATTGAATTAACTTCAAATCAGAAAATAGGAACTGTTTCCACAGTAGAAATAAATTCAGATTTCCCCACCAGTACTATAAATTGTGTTTCCAGTTCCTTAGAGTTAAACCCTTCACCATTGAAAGAAGAATATAAGAAATGTCTGGAGCACTCTCTTCAGGAGTCACCAGCCTTACAGGATCCCAAACTAATGGAATCACTTCTCGATTTCCTGATAAGAAATAGAGATGTGATTGCCCTAAAAAGAGATCCTCTGGGCCGAACTAATTTGGTCCCTTTCGGAATCAAGCTGGAACCCAATTCCAAACCCATTTTCATTCCTCCCTATAGTGTTCCACATTCCCAATTAGTCACTATTGAGGAACACATCACGGACATGTTGGAGCAGGATGTCATTCTGCCTTCAGCTAGTCCCTGGTCCGCTCCTATGATTCTCGTCTCCAAAAAGGACGGAACATCTCGCCCTGGTATAGATTTTAGACGCCTAAACAACATTATCATCCCAGACCGTTTCCCATTTCCAAACATGCAGGAAACAATTCTGAACGCAGGGAGAGCTAACTTTTTTCATCCCTCGATTTAGCATCCGGTTATTGGCAAATGGAGGTCAGTCCCGAATCTCAGGCATTGACTCCTTTCTCCACTAACCGAGGCCATTACGAATTCCAGGTTTTACCTTTTGGAGTCCGAAATGGGCCTGCTAATTTCTCTAGGTTGATGAATATAGTACTTTCCGACTTATTAAGTGTTGAAGCTCTCGTTTATCTTGACGATATTATCGTTTATAGTTCGGATATAAAAACACACTTTCAACGTCTTCAGAATGAGCTATCACGCTTGAGAAAAGCACACCTTAAACTGAAAATTGCAAAGTGCAACTTTTTACTGGAATCCCTGGTATACCTAGGATTTCTACTATCATCCACAGGAATTGAACTTGATCCAGCCAAACTCGAAGCACTGGAAAGGTACCCAGTACCTAAAACCATCGACGACGCTCGTGCATTTATTGGATTTGTCGGATTCTATCGGAATTTTTTGTCCCCCAATTTTCAAATATTGCTAAACCCATTACTAATTTGTCCCAGAAAAATGTTAAATTTAACTGGGAATCTTATCACCAACATGCCTTTTAATCCTCCAATATCCCGATTACACCAAACACTTTGTCATAACCACAGATTCTTCCTTCTATGGACTAGGTGTGGAATTACCCATTGCTTATTCCAGTCAGCTTCTCTCTGCACCTCAACGGAATTATTCCACTACGGAACGAGAGGCCCTATCGGTATATTGGGCTTTGAAAAAAATCCGAAATATCGTCTATGGCTACGATGTAACCATCAAATCTGACCATAAGCCACTCACGTATCTCTTCAAGGAAAAGGTACTTGAAGGAAAGTTCAGTAGATGGGCTCTGCTGATTCAGGACTTTGCGGCAAAAAATCGTATACAAACCGGGAAAACTTCAAGTTATTCCAGACGGATTGTCGAGACTCAAGCCCGACACCCAAGTGAATAAGATAGAAATTCTTCCTGTGTTGAACTACGAATGTCAGCAATACTCCCAACAACAGGACCAACACACCCAGAACCTTCGGGCGCGCCTGGAACAAAAGGAACCATCGAAGGTAAAAGAACAGTACAACCTAAAAGATGGGCTCGTACATTTTAGTAACGAAGGTGGAAACGACCTCATGGAAATACCAAAGGATCTCGTCGATATAGCCATTGGACTTTGTCACGACTCACCTTTGTATGGCCACATTGGGTCGGATCGCACCATCAAGAGTCTTTTAGAGCGATACCATTTCCCCGAAATGAACAGAAAGGTACATGAATACATCGCTGAATGCGCGTCTTGTTTAAAACATAAAGACAACGTACCGTCCACAGCTCCCATGCATAAATATCCAGTACGCCAAAGGCCCTGGCAAAGAACTGGAATGGACATACTGGGACCATTCCCCAAAATATCAAAGGGAAACCAGTACATCATTGTGTTTACGGACCACTTCTCGCGTTACAGCGAAGTAGTTGCCATTCCAAACCAGACCTCGGAAACTGTGGCAAGAGCCCTAGTGGAACGCGTCATCCAAAACCACTCCTTCCAATCTAATTTCGGATAACGCCCTTAGTTTCACTTCCAAACTGTTCGAGTCACTTTGAAACGTGTAAAATTAAAAACACACACATTATGCAATACCGTCCGCAGGCAAACGCCTTAGTGGAAAGGTACAATCGGAAGATCGTAGAAGCCCTTCGCCACGTTTTCGATGCATCTTCCCGTACATGGGATGATTCCCTCCCCATGGTGCAAATAGATTTGCCCGACCAAATCAACCCGGCAGTTCTAACATCTCCCGAGATGGCAGAAGCAAATCAGCAACTAGCTGAACGATCTTTCAAGATTTTTGACATAATCCGCTATGCCCTGGACCAACGAAACCAACAGATGGAGCAAGAGCAACATAGGCGTCATCCCCGTCAACGGACTACAATCGTCGGTATGCGATGTTACCTAAAGAGCGTGAAACCGTCAAGTGCTCATTGCAAATTATAACCAAAATGGGATGGCCCATATAGGATTATGAAAAACCTCAGAAAGAACCATTATGAAATCCTCGACCTCCGGGATCATTCCAAACTAAAGATCATTCACGCTGATAATTTGAAGATAGCTGCCGAACAACATCTTCCCAAAAAACATCTGCCAGGCGTTCGAGCCGCCTATCTTTCGAAAAATCAAGGTATTAACAAATCCAGCAGGGATAAAAAAACTGAAGTGGTCTCTGTGGGAACCACTACCCGTGACAAAGATTGGTACCTCGTAATACCACCAGTACTCGAGCCAATCTCTGAAGAAGAAGAAGTCCCAGAACCAAGAGTCCCATCGGACCCAGACCCTGGGGAAACCCCTTCTAGAGAATCACTCAGTGGAACTTCACCATCTCCTCCAACTCCACCATCTCCTCTGTCACCACCCTCACGGATTGATGATCGACGCACGAACCCTACATACACCCCGCAAATGTATCAACCACGCGAACTAGAACCTTCACATAAGAAACGAACCCGCTCAGAATCCGAGCTTAACGGTCGACCCCCACTGCTACGAAAGCGAGGCCGACCACTTCGCCCACAAACACAAGCATCCACACGGCCACCCATAGCTCCGTATAATCTGAGACGTAGAAATGAATAAAATTGTCCCCCTTATAATTTTCCAAATTATTTACTCTTGTAGCCCTAGCATTAAAATTTCAACCGGAGGTGTTATAGAAAAGCTTGCAGAAGGTAAATTTTTGAAAGGACACGCGGATTGTATCAATTTGCAAACCCTGCTAGAATTAAGATCAATCTCGTTCAGATAAAAACCCAATTAAAAACGTTTGAAAGTAAAGTTCAGGGTTCTGTTAAAAATGTCCAGGGAACAGATCAGATTAGACGCGTTCTGTTAGAAAATACATTCGAAAATATTCAAACTACAGCACGCACCCTATCAGAAATATTAGCATTACCATGGATACAAACTGGAACTCAAAACTTGGAAAAATTTAATCAGAGAAATAAAAGGGGACAATAGGAGGAAAACAATATGAGGAAAAATATTCAAGCATTTATTCGGATTAGCAACCGAAGAAGGTATTAAAAGAATTGAACTCAAATTGAATCTGTTAGGGCGAAATCGGCAATATAATGGACACATGTTAGAACAAACCATCAGGTCACTACACGAAAACAATCGCTTCCTCCACGCCCTTTCGGACAGATTTACATACCTTGAATCCCTGTTCGCTCAATACAAAGAACACAAAAGATATCTAGAATTAATAGAAATAATTAACCTACAAGTAACCCTAATCGATAAATATTTACGGCGAAAATAATTACGATTCATTCCAAAGTTTTGCCTGCAACCCAGCTAGCCCATAGAAAAATCATTCTTTCCACACTAATATCATGGGATACGCTTCAGTCCTTGATTCACACCTCTCAGACACAATTAAAATTATCACCCATATTCCCACTCAACCATATAAATTACCCCCAATTTACAGAATATACCTGGACTGTACATGGACCACGCCCCTACACGTACCTCATAAATGTACCATTTTTCGATGTACTCACATACGATGTATATAAATTCCACCCTTTCCAAACACCCTACCAAAACAATTCTAATATCTATCGATTGTATCTACCCACAGTACCACCTTACCTTTTCCTCACCAAGGACCTGTCAGCATATTCTATGAGGTCAGATAGCGACGTCCGGCATTGCAGAATCCGGCAAACAAATAAACAACTCGTTTGCCCTCCACCAGTAATTCTTTCAACTATTAGGTCTTGCTTTATGGACTTAATTCGTGATCGTCATGCCCCGGTATGTTCGTTTACCAAATTTCATTCCTCTAAAACCGTCCAACTTCGAAATGGACCAGACATCAGGGTTTGTTTCGCGAAAAGGACTATCACTACCTTCGAATGCCCGTGAACTTATTCCCTCATCACAATTCCTATGGTTATTCGGTTACCAATTGGCTGTTCCTTGCGTTCGAAAACCTTCCAAATACACAACCCTTACAAGGTTACCATTAATGACTCGTACCCTTCGCGTCGCAAATTAAATTTAAACCTGTTGTAGGAATCTTAAATCTCTCCATGAAACCTGTAACCATCCTACCCGAACTGCATGCCCCTAAATGGAATGATCAATTGAGTCGTTTTAAAATTTCAGATGATAACCAGAATAACCTCTTGCAAATACTACAACCTGTATCAATTTTTTCAACATCTGCCGTTAGTATCATTATTGTATGTGCTATTATCCTCGGTATATTTGTGGTAAAAAGATCGTTCTTGGAACGAAGGAAAACAAGAGACACCGAACAACGTGAAACTGTTTATGCACTACCAAAAGTGCGTAGCCAGACCACGTGAACTAGACTTAACCACCCCGACTTATATTGTGTATATAAATTTGTATTATAGAAAACCAACAGTTATCATCTAGTTAGCATTAGTCAGGATGTTATATTATTGTATTGTATTAACATCATTCTAAAAGGGAGAGCCCTGTAAAAAAACAATGAATAATTCCTATATTCCTATATTTTTATATTCATTCGTGTAATTTTTAGGTTCATTTATATAATTCTTATATCCATTTATATACTTCGTATATTTATATAATTCCTATATTTATGTAACCCTGTATATTCTTATATATTTATATTCATATAATACTTATGTTCATATGTATGTACGTTCGTATATTAATTTTTATATTCGGCCCAAAATCGCCTAATGCAAGTTTGGATAAAATTTTTGATTTTTGCTTTCTATTTTTGCTAAATAATTAGTGACTTGTTTTTTTTTAAATTACCTAATCATTTTTTTGATTTAGCTTAATAATGAATCTTCATTAAATTTTGCAATGTTGATTTTTTTTACATTCTCTCTTCGTTATAAAAGATGAGGTCGTCTTGCCTGAAAGTATAATTGTAAATCTTAAACCTTTAATTTTTGTTCATATGCATATTTTAGCGTAAAAATGCATAGTTCAATTTCCATTTTTAGTTAACTCGGCAGATCATGATAACATCAGATCTGAAATTATGCGGGTTATCTGTTTAAACGTTGCCACAGCTAAAAAACTTCAAATATTGTGCAAAAATAATGCAGCCTATAGAGAATTAAAACTAACCAAGTCACCATTAAATAATAATGATGTCCACAAAATCTGGTATATAAACCCAAGTAAATTTTCAAATTATTATTCAGAATTAGACTTAGAATCTGAGCACTACCTGTACATTTTAGCAGTAAATTACAGTAAGAAAAAGTCTTCTTGTCAACTTACACCCATTATTTCTAGTTCTCTTATATTGTGATATTTCGAAAAAGCTATCTTTATTTTCGTTATCGAACCCATTCATAATTTTGAAAACCTGGATTAGATCACCCCTTAGCCTCCTAGTCTCGAGTGTAGTCAATTTTAACTCGTTAAGCCTATCCTCGTACGAATTTGACCTAAGCGACAGAATCATCTTAGTTGCTCGTCTTTGAACTCTTTCGATTTTATTTATATCTTTTCGCATATGCGGATTCCAAAATTGGATCGCGTACTCCAAATGGGGTTTAACTAATGATTTATAAAGAGGAACTATAATATCGCGCGATTTGTACTAAAATTTCCGAGCTATAAAACCTAGCACCTTGTTCACCTTATTGACCGCTGCTGTACTTTGTTTCGCCACTTTTAAATCAACAGTGACGATAACTCCTAAATCTTTTTCCTGTTCTAAGCTTGCCAACTCCTTCCCGTACATACTATACGCAAAATTACCGTTACTCGAACATATATGTAAAATTTTTCACTTATCGACGTTAAATCTCATTTTCCATGTGACTGACCAATCAACGATTTTGTTCAGATCTTTCTGGATTTTACCTCTATCTTCTTCATTAATTGCCTGCCACCCAACTTCGTGTCATCTGCAAACTTTGAAACTGTACTGACAAGGCCGACATCTAAATCGTTAATATATATAAGAAAAAACAAAGGGCGCAATACAGAACCCTGAGGAACGCCGCTCGCAAAATTAGCCCAAGACGACCCCGCTCAGTAGTATCCCCGCGTTTGGAGAGACAGACATGGATCAATTTGAAAATTTTTCTCTGACCGTCCTTCATGACGGTCTCCTGCCTTTCTTCATGAGGATCCTTCACCGTCCTTCATGATAGTCCTTTATAAGGTGTATTTCATGGTCTTTCAAAAAAAAATTTTTTTTTCAATTAAAAGGGTTCACCCACACCTTCCTTCACGAGAAGAAAATTCTCCTATGGGTTTCTTTCATGGTCTTTCGAAACAAACAAACAAACATTCGAGTACTTTTTGTTCCGGTGCGTCCGTCGTGTTCGCGATCCCCGTTAGTTTTAGCTGAAGGGGGAACAACATTCCCGCTCATCAGACTAGTATTCTGTGTGTATATATATATATATATATATATATATATATATATATATATATATATATATATATACACACGCACACACACACACACATGAGTGTGTGTGTGTATATATATATATATATATATATATATATATAATGTTAATATCCGTACCATCAATTTAAAATACGGTATCGAGTTCCGCAACGGTTTATTTATATATTTACTGAGGCGTTCTACCACTGTTTTATCCACGACAAATATATGTATAGATTGTGTATCGCAGAGAAATACGCAATAAAGGGGAAAAACATAGAGAACGATGAACGACAACACGCGTAAAAGATTAGTTGGCCTGACTGAAGCACACCTAAAGGCTATAAATACCTTGCTTAAACTAATCTAGGACTGCATCATCATTAGGTTTTCACATCATCTATAGTTCATATTTTTAAAACTGCTTACACATTAATTCACCTTTGAACCATTTAATGTTTGCAAAGTTGGTATATATATATATATATATATATATATATATATATAATTAATAAAGATTTTGATAATCTCGATGTCTAAAGCATTTTGAAATCAGAAATGTAGGGAGCATTCAGGGCATTGCTCTCAAATTAGCGGGTAAGCATCTTAATTCTGATGAAATTAAACGTTTGTCATTCAAACGTATAGTTAATTTGTGGGGTTGGAATGTCACTAACGTACTTCAAAGCAATTCAATCGGCTCCTTTTAAAGAGGCGAGCTGCTTATTTTGTGTTAAATCTCTGTTAGAAAACATTTATACTGCATAAAAGTATTGTCGAATTTCACTCGGAACCAGATCTCTTTACTCTTAAGTTTTCGCTTTATCTTTTAATTTCTCTATTTCCTTCCAATCTCTCTCCTATGCTGTGTTTTAAAACTTTCATCTACCTTTTTTAATTTTCTTGCATCTTTTATCAGAGCTTCCTAAACAGATATTCTCTTAGGAACCATCCTGAATGCTGTTGTTTGTAGCCTTTTGTATCCATTGTTATATTATATATTCTTCTCACTTGTTTTCGTTTGTGCAATAACTTCAGTAAAATAACGACACTGAAATGAGCTAAAAGAATTTCAAAACCCAACACATCGATACATGTATCGGGTTCAACTGAAATTTGACTATGAGAAGATAAGTAGCCATCTTGTTCATGTAGACATATTTTCATTTTTCATACTAAGCGAATGTATACCGAACAGGGCTCTTCAAACGCTTGCAGGAAGATTAAAACCTTGATTATAAAATTATTTAAAATAATATTAGCTGTCTTATCTTCATTACTACTAAATGTGGAAAACACCATGCGTTTATTCGGCTCTGTAGGTACTTATTTGATTGACATGTTTGCACAGAGCGATGATGGTGTCTGCAATATTAACCCTTTCTGCCCCAAAATATTGTTTTGAGCTAAAAATTTTAACAATTATAAATGTTAAAAATAGGTATGGAAACGAAACTTTGCTTAGAAATAACTAATTACACTAGAAATTGTATGGAGCCAATGACGTTGTCAAGTAATAAGAGACACTAACATAACTTTGGTACTTTGAATGGAACAAATAATAACAATAATTGTCCTTTGCTATACAGTTATTTGTTATTTCAAATGCTATAAACCATCATCGAAGTTAACCTGAGGAAAATATATGTATTTTTTGTTGATGATGCCATACGGAATCGCTGGCGTAGAAAGGGTTAAGTGTCACAAGTTTACGTCATTAATAAGCTGAGGAAAAACCCTGCATTATTAATGACTGGTGTGTACATATACAGCCTTTATTTTCCAATAACAATATAATGAAGGTGGTCAGAATGAAAAGTATTTTAATACAAAACAAGAAATTTATTATTAGTACAAATACAATACACAGAAAATGGTTAAAAGTGCATGGTAAACAGTGGTACAAAGAATATATAATAAGATGTAACAGATACATACATAATTAAATTCAGCTAAGCATTACAAGGGATGCATCTAGTCGATACAGTGTCCAAAGGGTACAGTATCATAGGTACGAGGCACCTGGTAACGTTTCCAATAGGTTTTACGGCACACCTTCGTACCACTAAGTTCCTTCACGCCCCCTAATTTCTGCGCCCGAAAATTGTGGGTCCCAACAGTTAGTTGGGATGGCTGGTTGCCCTAATCATCATCATCTAAGCTCACTAGATCTTTGAGCAATTCAAAGTTAACGACCCGCCGATTCGCCTGGTTGAGCGTGATACCCTTAGCCTTCACGATATATTTCATATCCTCCCCCACCCTCACCCGTACCCCATAAGTTTTTGGTCCTGTTGAGACAAAAGAGTAGGCGTATGCGTTGTCTCCATACTCATACTTTATCTCATCCGTCAACTCCGGAGGAATTCACCAATAGGAGGCATATATTCACCCTCCTTCGCTGTGAATATCACACTATCTGTAACGGCATACAGAACCCTCCGTCAAAGAGAATGCAATAGACCCCAAAGTTTGATGCGTGCATAGGCTGTTGTGAAACTGGCTACAGGTATGTTTGTGACACGTGATGTATCTGTAGCCATTTCGGTCCGGTTGTACTTTATTATATAAGTATTACCTACATTCACGATCTCCATTACCTCTTCATCGGGAGCGTTGGCATAATCCCAGATTCAATATAACTTTGTGCCAAATGAACGTTCCCTTTGCCAGTATTCTGTGCAAATTTTCCCCAAAGACTGTTTAGATACAACTTTGCACTAAAGCGCTTGCCTGGGTTCCTCACAATTTGGGAACGGTCAAGCTGTATCCCTTCAAGATCATGGTAACGTTGAAGAAAAGCCGATTTTTCATCTGCAGTATCAACTCCTCGCGGATACCCTGATGATTGTACCTTATCCTTCAAAAAAGCGTTTATATATGGCGTGAAAAGGTTGGGTAGTTTCTGAAACCTCCACACCTCAGGTATCTTCAATATTCTGTATCCATGTCGAACGGCTAGGTCCAGCTCAGAGCTTGTATATACACCTCTGATCTTCCTCTGGTTGGTTGTGTGATGACAATCACCATTATTCTCTTCTGCGCACTTCACGCACAGGGGAAACATGAGCTTGTGATCTATAACGACGGGTAAGATCGGTATCCATAAATTGCGAGGGGGGTGAACGTCTACGAAAGAGAGTCCAAAGTAGCGCTCACTCAAGTTAGCTGAGAAATTCCTCGATGGTTGGCATGGCAGGGCCCACTAGTTTTTCAGGCGTACCTACGGGGTACGGATTGTTCTTCATCACATAGGGATATAAATAATAGAAGTCGTAGTAATGGAGTTTCACACCCTCCGTATGTGGAAAGTATAGCTTCATTGGATTTGTATGTTCTCCGAACAAGCTGCCACCGCATTTGAGGGGGCCCAACATCATTGTACATTTGATGGCCCTTATTTTATCTACCATTTTATCTACCATTCGTGAAAGGCTGTTTACACTCTACCTTAGACCTACAGGTGGAAGGACGTGGAAGGACGCGCCGCCGCCGGGTCTCGAGCCAGACGCATATAATCGTGTGTGCGTAATATTTTATGGGCGTATAGACGGGTATGTACGTTCCAAAACGAAGTATGCACTGTGCCAACTGCTGATAATGCCTGGAGGCACTGGCTGATTAAGCTGACTGGCTGACTAAGGGCCTATAAGACAACGGCCGCTCGGCTGAAGTCTTAATATGCGCTTGGCTCCTGTCAAGCGAACACCTTTCCTCCTCCCCTTCTCCTTTCTCTCTCTTAGGTTAGGTATACCCCTTTGGGGGATGAGGCCGTCCCACCTTCTCCCCCGAAGAGGTCTCCCCCAGCGGGAGTTCATTGCAACTTGGGAGATAACTCCGCCTCCAAGTTGCATAACGCCTTGTTGCTCTTGCAGCAACCCCCTCCCCCTTTAGTGGGGGTTGGCATTGGCGCTGGGGGGTGCCTTGCAACAAAGGAGGAGGGGTTGGCACTGGCTCTGTGGGGTGCCTTGCAGCAAGGGGGATGGCACTCTTGCAACATTGATCAACATTTGCAATTGCATTGCATTATCTCCTTTTGCACTTATACTACTTATTTTGTTGTTTTGTTTAAATAGAAAATTAAATGAATTATTTTTTCACAGTAATTAACAATTCTATAACGGTATGTGTAGTGATTAAAAAATGACTGATTATTATTGGCAATACGAAATGGTTACACAATATAATCGTTAAGTACAATGATGATAAACACTAATTTATGTAGACAAATGAGATATTCAGCAGTGAACGCACAATAAGAAATTAAGCCAATAATAACTGAGATACTGAAAGTACGGTATGGTACAGTAAATGGATTAGGCAAATAAAATGAAATGCATAGATGAGCAAATAAACAAGCGGATACAAATACAGTAAGATAATGGAATACGGTAAAATAATTGTACAGGCTTACCGCAGTGGTAATGAAAAAGTTAGTTTGCCGGTTGTTTGCGTACACTTTTGGGTATAGCCTATTCTCTAGCTGCGGTTACATTATGCAGGCTACGCGGGAATTACTTAACACGAAGGCAAGGGTAGGCCTGTGGCTTGTAGCCTACCAGAAGGTTTATGGACCTGAGCTGCGAAGGATTGCTTCTGCAGGCGGACTGGCCTTACCGGTGAGAGGATGAGTGTTGAGGGCTGGTAGAGACTTGTTGAAAAGGGTGCCATCGGAAACTCCTGCAGCAGTGATTTTTCTTCTTGCAGGATGAAATTATAGAGGGCCTTACTTGATGATAGACTTCGTGTATGATCGACCAGAGCTTTGAAGGAACAGCGGACCGCTCTCCGGCGAAGGCCGGAGAGCGGGTGGCGTGACGAGTAGTGTTACTGACGAAGGCGCTGAGAGAGACGTAACGACAAAAACGAGAAGATGGCAAGTAAAAGTGATTTTAGAAAGCACCTGGATTTTATAGGCCTTCGTGACGTCCTCTGATGGTCATTTCGGGAAATACCACAAAGTCTGTCTTTCCTCCGTGGGCCTGTTTCATGCTCACAGATATAGCTTTTGTTTTGATTCCATGGTGTTTGAGAACGGCGAGGAAAGGAATTCCCGATCGGTCTCTACAGATGTTTCTCTCAACTAGATCGCCGGAGTGTTAATAAATGCGCAAATTTCGGGAAAATACAGTATTGAATACCCCTGAACGAAGATGTATGGTGCACATTCGAGGGAGTAGGTATGATAAAACATTAAAGCCGATATTACTTCATGTATCGCAAATGGAAAAATTCTCTAAACGATTGCCCGGTATAATGGGTTACAAATATGTGTATGATTTACCACGCGCCTCGATTCTTTCATGTGGGAACAAACGCGTACAAGAATCACTAACTCTTGGCATGACTCATTCCCCCCCACACCTCCCGCCGAACCAAACAGCGCACCGGCCGCTCATAGTCACCTCAGAGCTTGACCCGACTGGACGTGCTCTCCTCACAATAGAAAACTAATAAAAGATGGAGCTTCCGTTGAGCAGTATCCTCAATGCAGTATACGATGTGTCCGGGTCGAAGTCAGTACGTGTGTTCAGGCGTAATACCAGTGCTGTTAATTATGCACTTGAAACGATATGTAGAACATCAAACTCTGGTAAACGGAATGTTATTTATTTAAGTGTTGAGGAGATGAACAGAATCTTCGGGATGGTTGAGAAGTGGGGTGAAAACAGTTATAAAATACCGGTAAGTGTAGGCACAAAAAGAGAACAGATTAGTGATGCGCCCTCATACGCCATTATTTGTACGCTGTGCATAAATCGTGATACAAACCAATCATACGTTGATATACGGCTGATGTGGAAGAATGCTGCTGACAATAATGCCCTTATCCCCACGCGAAACCGTTTCATTCTCGGCAGAATGTTTGTGGTCGTCGGCTTCAGCAAACTGAAACCTATATTAGATGCACGTGTTGTTGATATGCGTTATTTTGACACGGTGCTTGAATACGCGTAGACTGCTCTGCTCGATGATTTTACCAAGTGTAGGGAGGAACAAAGAGAGAATGGTTTGGAACTGGATGCGTATTTAGAAGAAGGCACAGACTCCTCGAAATATCATGAACTTTGGTACAAAGGACTTGAGTGGTACAGGCCTGAACTCACCTTCACTGTTCACCCTGAAGAACTATTTCCTTATATAACGCGCAGTTGTCTGCACGATTTAGAAGCATACTTCAATTGCCGATATGAGTTGTGAAGAAGATTTTACGGTAGAAAAGCTCGGCTCGGAAAGAATAAACCCCCGTTTGGAAAGGAGTGTTTATAAACTTAGCTATAATGATGATGTTGTGGCAAACGATGCTATCTTTGTGCGTGCTTTTGAGTGTATTCTATCCGCGTTTAAAGAGAGTGATGGTTTGACTCCCAATTGTAAAGTGAAGTGAGTACAACTATAATGTTAAACGATTTGAAAGCCCTTTATATTGACTATAGATATCCACATACTTTGAGTGGTGAATTAATGTTAAATCGTATTTATTGTGTAGTACAAAGCAATGAGGATGTAACTGGACTCAATTAAGTGTGAGTTTAGTATTTTATTTAAGCGTGGTAGAACTTAAACTGTTTGTTTTGATGTATACATACTGTATATTAACCACATATTGTATGTAGAATTCTTCTGCGCTATCTGTATTATTTTTGAAGCGTATATATATATATATGTATATATATACAGACTCCGCAAAAAGTCTTGATAGAATCGCCTTCGAAAGATAGATATGAATACGCTATCAAGTTATTCGGCGGAAACACAGCACTAGGTCCCTAATGACGTCATCTGCTATCTGGCAACTCTCCTGACTCTGAGCATCTTTTGGATGTACGAAATGGCTGCAGTGCTTGTTAAGCTCTTGTGAAAGGAGGGTTTGTCTACCTGTTTTCGTGTTTATCCGCTCAGTGGATTTTGCTGTGTGGACTTTCGGCCCCCATATTTCTTTGTCCGCTTATCAATTATGCTGGGACTAATATGTCTGCAAAGGAGAAGGTCAGGATCCTCACTCTGATGGAAGAAAACTTGCCTTTAAGTGAAATTGTGCGTCGTACCGGCAGCGGTATTGCCATCATCCACCGCCTCAAGGCTTCTGCTCGTTACCTGCCTCCTGTTAAACTTCCCGCCATTAAACCACGCTCTGGACGCCCACGCAAGACCACCAAAGCCACAGACACCATTTTTAGGCGTGATGTATTGAAGAGCCCACGTAAATCTGCAGCAGAACTGAAAAAAGCACACCCAGATCTCCTCGGAAGCGTCTCGGAACAAACCATTCAGCATCGCTTACAAAAGGAGCTGAACATTCCCTCCCGGCGCCCTGCAGCAAACCGCTGCTTACTGAGAAAATGCGCAAGACACGCATCGCCTTTGCTAAGAAATATGAACACTGGACTGTTGAGCAGTAGTCAAAGGTTATGTGATCTTTACACGTGACGTTGAACTTTGTTCGTTTAGCTTCCATACCGCACGTGACCGGAGATTGATCTTGAACAGGCCTAGATCTTTTAACGCCTGCGGAGGTGTAGAGGTCTTGACTGGTTGCTTGAGGGGTTACCTCAATAGTAGAGTCAAAGGGTCCTTGGTTATTCTTTCGATCCCACTTACCGCCACTTGAGCATGTTGGTGGTAATGCATTTCGGGATTTTTTAAAGCTCTGAGAAGCAGGTGGAGAAGTTAAGTGGGGGGTCATTGGCATAGGATTGAATAGGAAAGGAAGGACGAATTAAAGATCATTAATAAATAAAAGGAAAAGAATGGTTGACAGAACAGAGTCCCTGAGGAACGCCTCTGTTGATAGCTTTAGGGGAAGAATAGAGGCCATCTACAACCGCAGCAATAGATCGATTAGAGGGAGAATTAGAGGTGAAGACACAGGTAGAAGGATAAAATCCGAAGGGTGGCACTTTGGATATTTAAAATTTGTAACACACCCTATCAAAAGTTCTCGATATGTCTAGCGCAATAGCAAGAGTTTCAGTGAAATCCTGAAAGGAGGAAGACCATGATTCAGGGCGATGTGCAAGAAGATCGTCGGTAGAAGTACCGTTGGGTCCCCGTACTGACGATCTGAAAGAAGATTGTGAGAAGAGAGGTGCTTAAGATTCTTCCTATTAAGGATAGATTAAAAAATATTAGAAAGGCAAGAAATCAAAACAGTTTGACTGAAGGGATTAGAGCGGACCAATCTTCCTTGGGACAGGTTGAGTGAAAGCAAACTTTTAGCACAAAGTCAAAGTCCCAGATGAGAGACAAAAACGTAAGAGTTTGCCTGTCAGGATGTTAGCACTGAAGCACAAGAACAACACGTAGAACACCATCAGGTCCGTACGCCATCCTAGATCTGATCCCAGATAGGCTAGAAAGAACATTTTTGGAAATGATTCTAATTTCAAACATAATAAAGTCAGATGGTGTAGATGGAGGAACAGTACCGGAATTGTCCATGGCTGAGGTGGAAGCGAAAGTTTGAGCGAAGAGTTTAGCGTCGTCAGGAGAAGATCCGGCAGCTGAGCCGTCGGGGTGGAAGAGAGGAGGGGAAGAAGAGGTGGTAAAGCTGTTGAAGAGGTTCTTAGCTAGATGCCTTAAAGAGTGCAACGAATTAGAACAAGCAGTTCTAGGTCATTCAGGAAAGCGAAAGGTGTTGGTGAACATTGAAATCTCCTAAAATGAAGATTTCAGCAATGGAGAGTGGGATAGAATGTATTCCACTCTGGGAGTGAGGTAATTAAAGAATTTTAGATAGGGAATAGAATTAGGAGAAAGGGAAACATGCAGGTGTATTTATTTTGAGATTGGATTGTAAGCCGTAGCCTGAGGGCATAGAATTCAGGGGTTCGGGAATACGAGAACAAATTAGGTCATTGTGTAAATATACGCAGCATCAATCTTTGTAGTGAATGTGAGTATAGAGAAAGTAAAAGGGTAAAGAAAGGATGTTGCTGACTCTCATCGCAGGAACCTGAGCTTCAGTGAGGGATGAGGCTTGGAGGAGGAGAGGCGGTTTACAGCAGATTGAAAAATTGCGAAAACGACCACGAATGTTGTAGAAGTTTATGAATCAGACTGATGAACATGAACATCTCGACTGGGTGGTAGCAGATCCCCCCGTAATACAGGGCTATCAGTTCCTTCTGTTAAAGACTTAATGCGTCTCCTGAAAGTTGACGAGTTACGCTTACCGAACCGTAGTGTTCTTTCAATGTTGCAAGGTTAAGGACTTGAATCTCTGTACGGGTAACTCTAGTCATTCTTCCAGTATCAGACCCAAAATGAGAATTGAAACACAGACTATGTACAAGAATTTAAATGTATATGGGTGAGCCAGCACCAGCTCTTTGAGTAACTAGCCATGTATAAGAAGTTTGCACAGAACTAAAGCTGCTCTCCTTCAAACCTGCACAAATATTTACGGAACATCGGAACTGAGTGATGTGTATAAAAATGTACTTTTAGAATCCTTAATGCTTTGTTCGTTCTCACAAGTGGTTGTTAACCACAGCAACCAACAATATATATATATATATATATATATATATCAGTGGCGTGCAGTGAATTTTCATGTTGGTCATGCTATAGTGTAATAGAGTTTCATGTGGAATTTCATTCCACTCATATCAGTGAATTTATGGCCTATATATACCTTTCATGTTTACAACACAATAGCGTTTAAAAATATAAAATTCTAAATAAAAAATATTAACATACCTCATTTATATGTAAATTCCATTCTACGTTCCTTTTTGACAAATTCGTTAATGACACTTTCAAAGAAAACTTTTGAGCTTCGTAACCTGTGAAGCAAATTCTTCTCTATTGACATCAGAGCTAAACCTGACATTCGCATTTCCCGGTTGTAAATTAGGTAGATTTGGCGTAGGCCTACCGTTTTTCACTATCGCTTTTTTCTCTTCAAATTCTCCCTTCGAAAAACTTGTTCAAAAGTTCTGCAACAATACACGTTTCACCAGCCATTATGGGTTATGCAATCGCATTTATTATAACATTCTTGTCTGCACGATCGAAGCGAAACCTACCCCACGAAAGCATTTAGAAAACTGAAGCGAAAGTTGTACGATCTCAGCATGACTTTGACACTATTTTAGCGCATATGCCACATCTGCGTACGGTCGGTAGAACTGCTGTTTTTGTTTTTCTATGACCGCCAGTCATGCTATAACGTTTTAGATTTTTTTAGATTTATGAGGGAAATTTTAGCTTTCAGGAAATTAACAACGTAGACTTTTGTATATTTATTACTTTGACATTTTATTTCGCTATAAAAACATGAATGCATGCCACTGATATATATATATATATATATATATATATACACACAATTATATATATATATATATATATATATATATATATATATATATTATATATATATATATATATACACACAATTAATATATATATATATATATATATATATATATAATATATATATAATATGTGTGTGTGTGTGTTAGGGTGACAATAAAAATCGAAAGTTGGAGTTTTTTATTGGCCATTTGTTCAATGCTGTTACTACATGAGAAAACAATGTACTGTAAATATTAGGTCATTCGGATAATATTTAAGGGTGTCTCAAGTGAGGTAAATAATTCTCCTTAAACAAAAATTAATTATTCATTACCTAGTAAAAATAAATTAATATTTTTTTTAATTAATGTAAATAAACGTTAGTTTTAGTTCATAAGGTTTAAGTGCAGGCGCACTCCAATCGTAATAAGTAAATAATATATTTACTAAATATATTCCAGGGTGTCTTTCATTCAATTGTAGACCACCCATTAATTCTTGCTTTTCCTCAAGCCATACCCCTTTTTCAATGTACCAGGCTGAGACTTCCTATGATCCTCAACAACCTGCAAGAGATGTTGGCGCTGTTCTTCATTCTTCGTAATCTTTGTATTGAAGGCCTGGATCAAGGCAATTCCCCTCTCTGCCATGTCATTGACGACTTTTAGTCCTTCAACTATAGTCAAACCAGTCTTGAAATCTTCGTCGTCCGGCCAGGTCTCTGGTTCCTTGGACAAGAAACCATCATTAATTTTTAGAAGTTCAAAGAGAAGCTTTGATCCTTTCGAGGCAAGGTCCGAGAGCTGCTTTGTTGAAATGGAAGAAACAGCAAGTATTGTGGCTCGCTTTGGAGGATCTTCAGCAGCTTCTTTTTCGAGGATTGATCGAGCGATATTCTTTTTCGTCGTTGCATTGATACCTTTATCAAAGAGTGCGAGACCAATCAAGTACTCGCTGAGGTACCATAAGTGACGACCGAGGACACTAAGGCAGGATGCTGAGATCTTTTCATCGTGGTACTTTGCTAGGTCTTGAAGAAGCTTCAAATCGTTCGCGGGAGCAGATGAAGGACTGCTGGCCGTGAACCACGGGCTGACATATAACTCCAGGGCAAAAAATACAAATCGTTTTAAGCCAGACATTTCACGAGTTGTAAATCTGAACTGATGGGAAAGCAGCAGGATTTTTAATGAATAAATTACTTTTGCCATCCAACGTGCTCGGTGAAGTGCTCCAGGTCGCCGAAACCTAAAGTTAGGTAAATTACATCCAAGGATTGTAATCGACAACTCCAAGAATTCACGGTAATCATCCCTCGGCTGATGTTTTGTCAGATATAGATTCCAGCAAGCGATCAGTTCTTCTCGATTCTCATTCAGACTCGATGGAAGGTCTGACAGGGTCTTGTACTTATCTTGGCAAATTGTATTCCACGTCTCTTTGAAGCGGGAGAATAGGAGGATATCTGGACCAGATGATGGTCCCATGCATTCCATGTACGCCTTCTCAACGACAAGTTCTAGGATGTGATGGCGACATGCAAGGTATAAGTGTCGGCGGCCGAGTTTCTGCTCCAAAATTACGCATGCCCCAGACAAGTAACCAGTATTTGAAGCTGTAGTGTCGAAGCTCATAGCTGATACCTTTTCTGACACATTCCATTCTTTGAGCGCAGCATGTACCACCGAGGCGATGACCTCACCCGTTCTTGATGTCAGCTTAGGTACACCAAAATATTACCTTAGATATCTTAAAAGAATCGGGAGAGAACTTCTAAGCGTTGTTTTCAGTCAGGCAGTCGTATGCAAAATGAACTTGAAGCACCAAAAGCTGATCATCCAAAGATTGATACGCATCATATTATTTAACGATTTATTTATGAAAATTTTAATTTAATGAAATAAATTAATCGATTTGCATAATCTATAGTATGAAATAAAGGAAACAATTCTATTAAATTATATAATACACTTGCATTCTCGAAACATTTTTGTTTTTGAAGCGTTGTCGAAACTCGTTCATTCTTGAAATTTCTTCCGCGCGACAGTTTCATTCATGTGACTCGAGGCACCCCTAAATGCTTTCCGAATTCCATGAGATTTCGTCTACGGTGTTTCCTCATAGGGTGGCAGCATTGGACAAATGGCCGGCAAATGTTTTTGAATTTCAAATTTTATCCCTATAAGAAGTTGTCACCCTAGACTGTGTGTACTTATATATATATATTAGTAAAGTAAAGCATGCTTACATTTCCCCGATGTTGGATAACACCAGTACACATTTGAAAACTAGTTGGTGATTCTATATAATTTGAGTGCGCTGATCTCAAAAATATAGTTAGTTTTTCCCTATCACGTATGGTTTTCTTACTACAGGGTGTGTCATAAATCCCCCATTTATCGCCAAATGTGAACCATCTTATCGAGACCAACATTGGATTGCACATGCTAAACCATAAATTTTGTTGTTATAGACTACAGTAACGCTTACATAATAACGTAGGGTAAATATATATAACAACCAGTCCCGTTCCCAGCAAAACACTCTCTCCCCTCCCATCAATGGGTGGTTAACATTTGGGGACAGATGAGGTATTACAACACCCCTTGTAGCACGAAATCTTTAGGTGATAGAGTAAAACCTAATTAAAGCAGAATTAAATAGCTCCTAGCTCTTGGACAAGCATATTGCTTGTTTATGAAAGAATAAAAAAATAACTGAAAGAAACTTATTCCAAAGACTTAAGACTATGAAGGTAGATCTGACTAATGACGGCTAAACCGGTGCTTCTTTGATGTTTTCTTATGCTGTGCGTTAGGCTGATCTCGTTGCAGACACCAGCAGTAATCCGCCATCATATTTGTATGCCATCTTCCTTGATATCTTCTTTCCATGGTTTTGATGTCCTGGTGAAATCGTTCCCCTTGCTCCTCACTGACATCGAGAATTTCGGGAAAACGGTCAAGATGCGAAAATAAGAAGTGAACTTTCAGGCTTATGTTGCAGCCTAAGGCACAAAACTTTTTAAGCATATTTTCCACCAGTCTTTCATAATTTTGGCTTTTGTAGTTTCCCAAGAAGTTTTCAACAACATCTTTGAAACCAAGCCATGCTTCTTTTTCTTTATTGGTCATTGTGTTCAGGAAATGATCGTCTGTCAATAACTTTCTACTCTGAGGACCTATAGAAACACCTTCCTTTATTTTCTCGTAGATAATCTTTGGATATTTTGAACAAATGTATTTGAAACACTCACATTCTCTATTCAATGCTTTGACATACTGCTTCATCAAGCCTAACTTAATGCGCAAGGGTGGTAGGAGGATTTTATTTGGTTCAACTAGATGTTCTTGTAAAATGTTCTTTGATCCTGAGGTAAGATTCTCTCTAGGAGGCCACGTTTTCCTCTTCCAGTGCTGGTCACGTGCTCGACTATCCCATTCGCAGATGAAACATGGCATCTTAGTGTATCCTGATTGCTGCCCAAGTAACATGCAAAGGACTTTGAGATCCCCACACAATATCCATCTGTGATTTTGATACTGAATTTTTTACAGAAGCAGTTTCATGTTATCATAGGTCTCTTTTAAATGAGTAGAATGGGCCACTGGGATTGATGCATATTTGTTACCGTTGTGCAGTACCACTCCTTTTAGACTGGTTTTAGAGGAATCTATAAACAACCTCTAGTCACTGGTTTGGTATTCGATGCCTAGCTTGCACACTAATCCTGTGATGTCCTTGCAAAATACCAAGGGACCATCTTCTTCGAAAAAAGGCACGAAGTCTTTCTCACGATTTCTGTACCAAGCGAAGTATGTGTCGGATGCCATTAAATTGTTCTCCTGCAATCTAGACCCCAAAAGTTCTGGAGAGTCCTTATGCAGATTCAAATCCCTGACTAAGTCATTTAGTTTTGCTTGGGTTAATGGTTTAGGAGGATCTCGGTCAGCTGTTGGCTGTTCATAAACATCATCATTGTCTGGATTTGGAGCTGAATCAGAATCTGAATTGTATTGATCTAGAATCTCGGGTGGGCGGGGAATAGGAACTTCTGGACCATGGGGTACCGGCCTTATTGCAGATGGAAGACTTGGGTATTGAAGGCTCTCTTTATTCTTTGCATTATAACCTTTAACATTGCAAGAACAGAAGTAGCAGTCGTCGGTATGGTTTCTAGGCTCGCGCCATACCATAGGGATCCCAAATGGCAAACTTTTTCTTTTTACCTTTGCTCCAATTCCTTAGTGCCGCAACACACGTAAGACAAACCTTGTGTGGAGCCCAACTTTTGTCTTGATCTCCTAATTTAATTCCAAAATAAGCATTATAACCTCTCTTAATGAAGGTCGTTACATTTGTCCTTTGTTTTACAACAACATACCGACCACAAATATAACAAAATATGTCTGGACTATGGGTACATCCTCTAGAAGCCATTATTAAAATTTTAAAGACGTAATGTTAGAATTATCTATCTGAAAAATATGAAAAAACGAAATTAATTAAAGATAAAAAAGGTAAAAAATTACAAAACGCCCCAAAATTGTTTTGCTAATAACTTTAAAACTGTGGGTGATAGAAAACAACTGGTAGCATTTTTGAATTCAGCGCAGCGAACTGCTTCAGAATCACAACTCAAAATAAAGAAATCGATTTTCATGCAGACCGGTGTAATCGATGACTTTGATCCGGAACTGAATGAAGCTGTACAAACGCGTCAAGCAAATTTTGATCGACGTCCATATTTTGATTGGTTGTGGCACCCCCAACGTTTCCTAGAAATATTGCATGAAGGAACAAATATAGTACTGCGACATGGAAAACTACATATATGGCATAGTAATATAGGGTGTCCATAAATGATTACCCTGAATAAAGTATGCTATAACTTTTAAATAAACACTCGTATTCAAACATAGTTTTAATCATAAGTAGATAAACATACAAAGTTTTGATACATAGTTAATGATCTTAATAAGTTTCCACATGTACACCCCTAGTGGCACGTAAAATGTCTAAACAGTATTCACACTCACGCCACACATTTTCCAACATTTGTGGGTTAACTGTTGCAATTGCATCCGTAATGCGTTCTCGCAATGTCCTGATATCTGGAACAACTGTTGCATAAACCAAATCTTTAACATGACCCCAGAGAAAGAAATCCAGCGGGGTAATGTTTGGTGATTTTGGGGGCCATGGGATTGGCCCGTCGCTGTCAATCTATCGATTTGGAAATGTTGCGTCGAGAGTTTCACGAACAACATGCGCCCAATGAGGGGGTGCCCCATCTTGTTGGAAGATGACAGTTGGCTGCCTGTCCTGCAGCTGGGGGATGGCGTGATTGGTGAGCATATCCAGGTACACAGTTGCGGAAACAGTGTTCTCAGCGAAGAAGAAAGGACCAATTACACTGGGTAACAAAATTTGAAAGATTTTCTGTTTATTGTGATTTTTCTCTTTTCTTAATGATTTCGGGGCGCTGATTCCAAAAATGATATTGGTTTTGCTCTATCATCAACCGTTTCAAAAATATAGGTTATCACACTTTTCATATGGCAAAGTATATAAAGAAGGCTAACATAAATATTTTCTGAAAATAAAAACACTATTGGAAATTAATGTTTATTGAGCCAAAATTGTTTGACAAACCCAAAATGGTGCAAAGGATATAATATATATCATGAGGAGAACCGATAAGAGAATAACAAGCCTCGTTATGCAGTGTGCGTTCCTTAAAAATGCACTAAAGAACTCGACTTCCGCGATTCAACATTCTTATCCTTTCTGATCAGCGACCATACGTAGTCTCCCATCATGGAAGCATCCCAATGGCCATGGTACCTTTTCTCCATCGTTTGAATATCTTGATGGAATCTTTCGCCATGTTCTTCACTCACATCGCCCAGGTTATCACGAAAAAAGTCTAGATGTGAATGCAGATAGTGTAATTTTAAAGACATACGGCACCCCATTTTGCCATAGCACTTAATCAAGTTTGACACTAACTCCTTATAGTTTGGTGCTTTATGGTTGCCTAAAAACCCACGAACCACATCACGGAAAGCACACCAAGCCTCTTTTTCGATCGGAGTCATCTTGGCTTCAAGGTTCTTTGAATTCAACAGCGCCTTGACTTGTGGTCCTACAAAGATGCCAGCCTTGACTTTAGCCTCAGAGAGTTTAGGGAACATGACCCGAATCTGTTGGAAAACTTCCCCTCCAAAATCTAACGCAGTTACAAATTGCTTAATTCGACCCAACTTAATATGGAGAGGTGGTAGCAGAACTATGTCAGGCTTCACAAGAGGTTCCCTGAGTACATTGTACTTTCCTGGTTGCAGTCCTTCACGTGGAGGCCACTGAACTGTTTTATAGTGCTCAGTTGAAGCCCTGCTATCCCACAGGCAAATAAAACATGAATATTTAGTGAACCCTCCTTGTAAACCTAACAGGAAAGCAATCATTTTGAAATCACCACACACGTCCCAGTTATATTGTTCATACCTGATTTGAGTGAGCAGTTGTTTGACATTTTCATAGTCCTCTTTCATTTGAACAGAATGTGCAACTGGTATAGATGGATATTTGTTCCCATTGTGGAGTAGAACAGCTTTTAAACTCCTAGTTGAACTGTCAATAAACAGGCGCCACTCTGAGGGTATATATGTTAACCCAATAGCTGTGAATAGACCATTAACCTCGCTGCAATAACAGAGAGAGCCATTTACATCGTAGAACCTTGCAAACTCTTCATTCCGCTTTCGGTATACAGTGCTCTTGCAGTCTTCTCCAAGCAAATTCCACTCTTTGAGTCTGGAGGTCAGAAGCTCAGACCCTGATTTCGTCAGACCCAAATCTCTAATTAAGTCGTCCAATTCCCTCTGATTTGGAAAGTGAGGGTTTGTACTGAAAGTTACTGTACAGTATATTCTTCAGCATAACTGTCCTCACCAGCCGACATCTCAGATGAGCTAGCTGCATCTTCATTTTCAAACTGCAAGGCAAAGAAACAAAATATAGGCATAGCTATATATGTAGAAGAGCATCAGCACTAAGAAAAATCGACACATAATGACCCACAGTCTGTAAATACAGAAGGTAAAGTAATGGATAGATACCTGTTCTGGTGGACGTGGTATTGGAAGACCTTCGCCATGTGGTACAAGAGCTATGGACGACGCTATGCTTGGATACTGAAGAGTCTGCTTTCCTTTAACTTTCCTGTACTTAGAAACATCTACCATGCAGTAGTAGCAATCGTCGTGGTGGCTCTTTGGTTCTCTCCATATTCTGGTTACCGCAAAGAGCATTGCCTTGCGTACTCCCCGCAGCCACCCTTCAAGTGTGGAGCGGTTGCTTACACAGATCACATGGGGTGCCCAGGACTTATCTTGGTCACCTAGAGGCATACCAAAATAGAGCCAATACGCGATCCAGAACTTGGTGCCTTTCACAATCTTGTGCGATACTTGCTTGGGGCCTATGTAATACCCACAAACGTAGCAGAATATACCAGGCGAGTGTTTACAAGCTCTAGTTGCCATTCTCTTTACCAAACTGTACTACATTAATCATAACCTGCAGATATAGAGAGGAGAGTTATTAAATCTGCAACAGATTACAGATTACAGAAAAAAGATGTATTCACAACACTGAAATAATGTTCGCAATAAAAAAGGATCGATAACACTCAAATCGTCAGCACAGAGAAGCACAGAAACACAGTACCTCAGTGCTGGTAACCATCAGACAAACAACCTGCTTTCTTTGTGTGCTCACACTTACTGACTTCTCAGACTGTGCGCTCTTCTTTATATAGCACAGTGGAAGTTTCGGGCAATTTCTAGAGCAAGAAACTGTCAACGAACATCCGGATTGTTCTCAACAATTCCTGATTATTCTGATATTGCTGCGCCCATAATAACATTATACTGGTAAAACATGAAAAATGGATTATCTCTGAAACCATTGATGATACACACAAACCAAGGCCAGATTTGGACTCAACGCCCACAAATGCATATAAAAACATGAAAAATTCTATATAAACAGAATCAGTGTTACACAGTGTTATCTGGTCATGCATTAGTCCACACCAGACATTGATCTTCGGACTGCCCCGAATATGCTCCCTTACGGCACGTGGGTTTCCCGACCCCCAAATACGCACATTATGTCTGTTGACTCTACCACTGAACAGCTACTACAGCGCTCCTAGCGGCGAATGCGGTAGACCAGTGATGCACAAACCCTGGCCCGCGGGCCAAATGTGGCCCCCACGGGTCTTTTCAATTCACATTTTTCACATGAAAAGGGTAGCTACCCAAAGAAAAATCTGAAATATTACCCCTGGTTATAAAAATGCATATTTATAAAAAATAGAATATCTCTATATCTGGCCCCTACATATAAAACAGATGGTTGGTTTGGCCCTCACATCAAAAAAGTTTGTGCATCACTGCGGTAGACAAAACACACCAGCACAGAAACTCTATGCGTGTACGAGATCACCCGTAAAAAGAAAACGGATGTAAGATTCGTCATTAAAACATGAGAGCATACTGTTTTCAGGGTAAACATTTATGGACACCTCTTTGTTGGTGATATTATTTATTTTACATTTCTTATTTTTATCTTTGCAGCACTAGTGACGAAAATTAAAACTGGTCGAAACGTATGCCCACATTGTTCAACATGAGTCGTTCTCTTATTTCCCATATATATATATAAAACGGCGAGGCTTTGAGGAGTATGTGATGACTAGGCTGTGGACAGGATGGAAGAGAGAGGGGTAGCCATTGTGAAACTGTAATATCTACTTATTTAATTTTGTTCTTAAGCTTTAGATTTTACTTAATTCTTAATTAATTCAGAACAATACATATAATCCAGTTAATAATACATAACTCATGAATAAGAATTAACGCTCAGGGTATGTATTAGTTTTCAACAATCATTATTATCGATTATTATCATTATTATCGATGTTCGATGCTGGACATGGGCGTCGGCCAACGATACATAATGTATATTCAATTCTAGATTACGCACGCGAAATGACTAAGTAATAGAGTATTGCACAAGAGTCTGTAGCATTTTATTAGTATTCTGTTGTTAATCGATATTTCACCCTGTTATTAGACGAAGTTACATACATATTATTTTTTATATCGGTAATTAAAATCAATCTACAGATTAAAATCGGAGAAAATGTGTGATTTTGATGTGAATATGTGATAGATTGTTGAATAACGCGTTCTGCTTCGTATGGGCGGTATGCTTGACGAGTTATAAAATATTTGTCTAAGTTTGCTATTGATCACGACCGTACATTTGTAAATAAAATGCATTAGATTGATTACATTTTCAAACGGAAGTACTGAAGTACGTTGTATAAGAATGAAAAAGGAGTAATAAACCCTGTTTAGGAAGTACATCCTAATTTAAACATTATAGTATAGCTCCTTGAAGTTTTTAGGTTATAATTATAATTATATAACCTTCAGCGAAAGCGTCGGTATAAAGTTCATGAAGATACACATTTCTTTTATTAACAAAATTATGAAATTTGTTTTACCGTATTTAGCTACTTTGTTGACAGTGAATCTTTTCATTATTATTATTATTATTATTATATTGATATAGCTGAATTAATTATGCTCCTTGTTGAAATAATGTCTTTGCAATATATATATATATATATATATAAACGTAAAGAACGACGCTTTGTATAGGAGAATATTCCGCGCAAGATGAGAGCGAAAGAAAGAAACAAATGTCGTAATTCCTCTACATGCGCGCAGAAACCAATGCCCCAAAGGGGCACCTCCCGCATGCCGTAACATTATAACTGCAAACACGCAGTATAATTAACGTAAAGAACGACGCTTTGTATAGGAGAATATTCCGCGCAAGATGAGAGCGAAAGAACGAAACAAATGGAAAAATGAGGTAACCACCCGGGAATCGAACCCGGGATCTTCCGATTGCCGGTCAGATATGATAACCATTACACCACGGGCCTCACTCAATCATTGTTTCATTTGTTTCGTTCTTTCGCTCTCATCTTGCGCGGAATATTCTCCTATACAAATCGTCGTTCTTTACGTTAATTATACTGCGTGTTTGCAGTTATAATGTATATATATATATATATATATATATATATATATATATAGTTTCAGGGATTGTTCCTATGAAATTATCTTCGTTTCTTACTGCATGTGATTGATTGACTGGGTATATACTGAATATACATTTAAAAAAATGGCAGATTATCTTGCAGAATATTATGTAATTTCAAGATATAACATTTATTTTATTGCGTTATACAGTTAACTTGCAATTTCTTAGCTAATATTCTCTAAATTACATTGTCACGAACATACAGATTGATCAGGTTTTTATTTTTGCAAACCTAACAAAGGCGGTGGAGGTTAACAACGTCATAATTTAACTGTAGAAAATATCTGCAGCTTATTTTAAACGTTAGACACGAAATTAAGTCTGCTTATTGTAAATAATTGAAAATTACCATTGAATGTGATGTGGGTTAAAACATTAAAAGTTTTTGATTTCTCTAAAAATGAATCCGTTTCTAAACCCCGAGCGCCTGTTTGCTGAAGAGAGACTAAAAATTTTTATGTACCATGGCACTGTACTATTATGTAATAATCAAAATATGAGTCTAAATATAGGCCGAGATTTTGTAGATAACTGCACCATACATCAGTTTTCAATGTGATGAATTTGACACGTAATAAATGAAATAAAATTATCGTGAATGACTCTCTTGACGTGGCATGGTTCTGTAGTAATAGGCGCTAATTAAACTAATGAATTAAATATAAACCGAGATTTGTGGATAGATATCCCCTTATTAAGTTCATTACAATATGTTTGAAATGTTTTAATAAAATCAAATCATCGCGAATGACAATACATGCAGTATATATATATATAACCTTTGGTAACCTTTGGTTAGCTTCCGCCCGAATTGTTCATTCTGACGAAGGTTAAGCTTTTCACTCCACCTCAGACCTACAGTTTAACGTGGAATCCGAACCACGCCCCGTCAGCAGCCCAGCGTCTTAACCACTAGGCCACCTAGGGTACCCATTTATCTACCAACCACTTTATTTATTGTGTGAAAGGATGAACAGCTGGGTTTTGCTGCGCGCCGGCTGCCGTCGGGTCTCGAACCCGCGGCCGATGGATTCGTAGTCAGCGACGCTAACCACTACACCACTATACTACATATATATGTATACATATAGATATATATATGTATACATATATAATATATATGTATATATATATATATATATATGGGTATACATATATGTACACACACACACACACACACACACACACACATATATATATATATATATATATATATTATATATATATATATACAGGGGTTAGACAAAATAATATGAACACCCGCCGATTTCAGCGGTTATCTTTACGGACTGCTCAGACACAAAGTAAACGGTCAAATGACTGGCAAACCTATTTAAATGCGTAACAGAGAGTGTATACGTCATGTTATAACCCTCACGTTGTTTTTACAGATCTGAGTGAATTATGAATTAGCAGTTATGAAAGACCTGTCAGACTTCCAAAGAGGGCAAATTGTCGGAGCGCGGATGGCTGGTGCATCGGTGACGAAAACCGCTCAGATGTTCAATGTATCCAGAGGAACTGTCTCTATGGTCATGTCTGCATACCAAAACCATGGAAAGACAAGCACCGACAAATGCATATTGGAAGCAAGAAGAAGCTGTGTGATCGAGACCGCCGGGTGCTAAAGCGCATTGTGACAAAGAACCATAAGACCACAGCTCCAAAAGTGACTGCAGAGCTTAACTAGCATCTTGCAAGCCCGGTATCGACCAGAACTGTACGTCGCGAGCTCCATGGAGCTGGATACCATGGAAGGGCTGCAATTGCCAAACTTCCTTTCGCACATCAACATTGAGCGGCGCAGAAAATGGTGTAATGACCATAAGAATTGGTCAATGGACCGGTGGAAGAATGTAGTCTACTCCGACGAATCCTCCTTTACGCTATTTCCATGTTCCGGTCGAGTTTACGTCTGGAGACAGCGTAAAGATGCTTATGACCCCGACTACCTGACTCCAACCGTTAAGCATGGAGGCCGATCTGTGATGGTTTGGGCAGCAATATCGTGGAATACTCTTGGCCCAGCTGTAGTACTGCATGGTAGGGTTAACGCCCAGGTCTATCTGTCAATATTGGCTGACCAGACCAGGTCCATCCCATGGTCCAAACGCTGTTTCGCAATGGCGGCGCCGTCTTCCAGGATGATAATGCACCAATCCACACCGCTGGGGTCGTTAAAAACTAGTTTGAAGAGCATGTTAGTGAAGTAGAACGCTTGGATTGGCCTCCACAATCCCCGGATCTTAACATTATCGAGCATCTGTGGTGTCAGTTGGAGCAGCAGGTCAGAAGCCGATTCCCACCGCCGGCGTCTTTGGAGGAACTGGAGCAGGGTTTGCTTGAAGAATTGCTCAGGATTCCTCTAGCCACTGTCCAAAAGCTGTATGAATTAATTTCCCGACGCATTGCAGCTGTTATTGCCGCTAAAGGAGGACCAACTCCATATTAAGAATAAAAACCGCCATTTATCAAGGTGTTCATATTATTTTGTCTAACCCCTGTATATATATCATTGATTACCCCTGGTTTAGCTACCGGTCGAATTGTTCATTCTGACGAAGGTTAAGCTTGTCACTCAATCTTATATCCGCAGTTCAACGTGGAATATTAACCACGCCCACCAGCATCTCGCTGTATTAATCACTAGTCTTCCCAGGGGTACCAATTTATCTACCAACAATTTTATTTTATGGATGGGTGAACAGAGAGGTTTGTTGCAAGCCTCCTGTCGTCTTCGACCTTCGACCACTACGCTACGTAGACTGCGATGCTAACCAGTGCACTGCCGAGTCGCATATATATATATATACACACACATATATATATATATATATATATATATATATATATATATATATATATATATATATATATTATTCGTGATCAAGAAAGGAGTCGAATATCTAGAGTGAATTTTACTCAAAACCTATCCTGAAAAATAATGATTAACTACAGTAGGTGGATGTTGAAACGGGATACTCCAGAATTATTACATAAAAGAGAAGGAACAGCGCATAAATCTCACAAGTAAACTCAGGAAAAATAAAGACGAATATGTAATTGCCATTAATAGCATTCTCTTTTTTTAAGTTTTTTGCAATTGTAATTAATATTTATTTATTTAGCTGTTTTTCTCTGCCAGTTTGCAGAAAATCCTTACGTGATAGAAAAATGCATACCTTATTCGAAATCAGTGTAATTGGTTTATATAAAAACAGTTAGTAGTGAGAAATATATCTTACAAATTTCTCATTCGCAGGCCTGTGTAATTTATAGTCAATAATTGGTAACAATAATAGTATTAACTATTTCTCGTTAGAGATGAATCACTAGAAAAAATTACATACGTTTAAAATTGATTATTATTAATTACCTTGGAAAATCTGGCAAGATTGTGAACTGAGTAACCAATTACGAATAACGTACTTAAGAAAATTATGCAACTAATGTACATTGAATCAGTAATCTTATCAAGTATATATATATATATATAATATATATATATAATATATATATATATATATATATATATATAAACAAATAATAATGTTTAAGCTGGTAATTGAAGGTAAATAATGATAGGTATACTGGTTAAACGCTTATATGTTAGTCTATTTGCATAATGTAGCTTAATAATATTTGTCATATGGACTATAGTTTGTCAATAAACCTTTTCATTTCATTTCAGATGTAAATGATATATAAAATCAGTTATTAGTAAGAAAATCTCTCCTACAAAGTTCTTACTCGCAGGCCTCTGTAATTTATAGTCAATAATTTGTAACAATATTAATAATAATAAATGTTTCTCGTTACAGATAAGTCACTAGAAAAAATTACATACTTTTAAATTTGTTTATTATTAATTAGTTTAGAAAATCTTGCAAGATTGTGAACTGAGTTGCCAATTATAATTAACGTACTTAAGAAAGAATTAGGCAACTACTGTACATTGAATCAGTAAACTTATCAAATACATATATACATAATTCATTCGTTTCACGTGCTTATATATATATATAATAACGATAAACAAATAATAATGTTTAAGATGGTAATTGAAGGTAAATAATAATAGGTATGTTGGTTAAATGCTTACATGTTAGTCTAACTGCATAATGTAGTTTAATAGTTTTTGTCATATGGACTACAGTCTGCCAATAAGCTTTTTCGTTTCGCTTCATTTCATATGAGTGTAGAAATTTAATTAGGAAAAGCAAATGATACCCCTATAATTGAAAATAAAATGTTTTATTTTAATTGTATTTAATATTTTTATTTATCTTCATATAATACAAATATTAAACAAAGAAATTGTTATTGATTTAAAACGTGTTTAACCTGAATTTGTTTTAGGTAATGTTCGCAATTGCTAACATACGAAAGTGGAAATACATTTGAAGTGGTGATGTTGTATTGGAACTTGTGGGCCACGAACACGACGGAACGCACCGGAACAAAGAGTAATCGAATGTATGTTTGTTTGTTTGTATTTTTCGAAAGGCCATGAAAAAAACCCCTAGGAGGATTTTTTCTCGTGAAGGAAGGTGTGGGTGAACCCTTTTTAATTTTTAAAGTTTATTTATATATTCTTTTTTGAAAAACCATAAAAGACCCCTTATAAAGGAGCTTCATGAAGGACGGTGAAGGATCCTCAAGAAGAAAGGCAGGAGACCGTCATGAATGACGGTGAGGGGGAAATTTTCAAATTGATCCAAGCCTGTCTCCCCAAACGCGGCTATACTACTCCGCTCCATCAACGACCACCCTCTGTTTCCTACTTATCTTCTGTTTTCTCGCTATGTTTCTTAAAGCATTGAGAGTTGTCAGTCCTGAATTTTTAGATTTCGAGTTGTGCAATATCATGAATATTAGTACTAAATTGTGTTATCTTTGTAACTCAGTATATATAGGTCAAACGGATAAAACGTTAGCCATTATGGTAAAACAGCATAAATATGCGTGTAGAATAGCAAATAATTCTAATACATTGTTTAACCATATGTATAGATGTAATCATAGCATTAAGTTGGATTTCTAAAGCGCTCGTTAAAAACACAGAAGGAAGGAATATTCTAGAATGATCATTTATCTATTTTAAAAATAATTTCAATAAAAATGCTGGAATGTATAAAATTGACACTATCCTTTTAAAATACCTTTTGCCTTTAATTAACTCTTGTTAATCATGTACTAATCTTTTTATTTTTCTGTCCTGCTGTACATAGATATATATACTTTTGTCATCTCGTCTTCTCCCTTCATTCCCTGAAGAGATGTACTTCTGAATACACGAAAAGCCTTGGAAACACTTTTCTTTTTCCTCCTTGTGGGTTTGCATCACATATATATATATATATATATTGCTGTAAATACTCGAAATCCGTCAAAACCAATTTTTATTAGTGAATACTAGAAGCCACGAAGATCGTTCGCTAAAACTAATATTACCTAGTGAAAACTAGTTCCACCTTAGCTGTCGGGAAGAACCCGAAATATACGGCTCACATGTTACTAAATCTACTATTGGCTACACATTTCACTCAAAACTAGTTTCAGTAAGAGCTCTGTTAGGAAAATTTAGTTCTGCCTGGAATTTAACAACTCATCTCAATCAAAACTAGTTTATCCTAGTAAAAGCAATTAATTTGCTGAAGTATTTAAAATATATAAACGTATATTAAGTCTAGATACCTCATAATTAAAGCAATTTAAAGTCTATGTTACTTACGGGGGTGCGATTCATCAGACATTGTTTTCATACGTTAACAACTTATTGAATTGAATGCCCGGTTAGGTCAACTGAATGCTCAGTGAGGTTGAATGCCCGATTAGGTTAATTGAATGCCGGGTTAGGTCAACTGAATGCTCAGTGAGGTTGATTGAATGCCCGATTAGGTTAATTGAAGACTAGGTTAGGTCAACTGTATGTCCTTGACGAGTGGTTAGGACATATATATATATATATATATATATAATTCAAGTATACTTTGAAAAGCTCGACATATAAATTCTTTCCCTAAATCTGTGCAGAAATAGGCCGGATTCTATTTTCCTTGAACATCATTGATTTTGTAGCTTCAGCAACTGTTTCAGGCGATCTATTTTCAAGAGGTGTAAACCATACGTAACTGAAGAAAACATCAACTATAAATGAGTACTTTTGCATATCAATCAAATCAGCGTGTCAAATAGAGTCTAACGATACTGCCTTCGTCTTAGTAGTTTTAAACCTTCTTCTCACGGGTTTATGGAGTGTATACGTATTATTTTCACGCAAAAAGTCTCAACATTCTTTTTCTCTTCCACTTCAGTATAGAAGCCAGTAGTGTGACCGCAAAAGGTTAGAATGCAATGCAATTGCAAATGTTGCAATGAGTGCCAGTGCCACAACCCCTCCCACCTTGTTGCAAGACACACACACACCCCAGTGCTAACCCAGGGTGCCAAAAAAAAGAAGGGGGGATGGAACTCCCCCAGCAAGCCGGGGGAATCCACCTGACTTCTTTGGGGAGAAGTTGGGACGGCCTCACTCCCCAAAGGAGCAAACCTAACCTAAGAGAGGAGGAGGAGAGACAGGAAGAGACCTTCCAGCTTCCACAAGAGGCAGAAGCTCAATGACTGGTTATACTCCAACACTTGACTTAGAACTCAAAATCGGCTAGTTGGCGTAGAAGCCAGTGCCTCCGGGCATTATCAGGCAGTTGGCACAGTGTATACATGCCTGAACACCCAAGAAACGCACACAAACGCACTTACACTCCCCGGCTATACGCCCATAAAGCCCCTATTATTACATACACAACTATATGCACGTTTACAGATTATATGCACCGGGTTCGAGACCCGGTGACGGCAGCCAGCGGGCAGCAAACGTTCATCCTTCCACACAATTGGTTGGTAGATAAATGGGTACCATGGGTAGCCTAGTGGTTAAGACGCTGGGCTGCTGGTCGTCCGGTCCCCCGTTAAACTGTAGGTCTAAGGTGGACTGTAAAGCTTGACCTTTGCCAGAATGAACAATTCTGGTGGGAGCTAACGAAAGGTTAACCAAAGGAAAGCCTATATATGTACAGTTCCGGAAAAAAGTTCATCTAAAAAATTCTGAAAACTATAAAATTTACTAAATAGTACAAGAAGCTATCACAAACGCACATAGATTCCATTATTATTACACACAACTATATGCGCGTTCATAGGTCGCCAACTCTCTCCGTCATCATCCGTTTACACAACGTTTGAACATCCAAGAAGCGCACCAAACGTAGGCCTACATAGATTCCCTATTATTACGCGAAAGAGAATCTTCAATTGTTTATCAATTAATGATTTATTTTATTGAATACATTGCAGTTAGCATATTTTTCAGTTTCAAATTATCGATAAATTATAATAATACTAATACTAATAATAATAATAATGTATTCTAATTTAAACTAGAATAAATTGAAGCTAACAGAAGATGTACACACACACACACATACACACATATATATATATGTAATCATGCGGGTTGCTTCTACAAAGCTTCAATTTAATATTTAGGAGAAATCCAATGACAAGAAGGAGTAAATGCCATGAAAAGTGTCTTCTTTAATGCGCAACGTTTCGAGCAATACGCTCATCTTCAGGCTAAACAGTGACAAAAAATGACAATATGAAGTTAAAATCAATAAATAAATGAAACACATAAGACAAAATAATTACTATAGAACCTATTCTTAGAAGCAAAATTTAAAAAGACTAAAAGAAGAGGGTTGAATTCAAAGTTATAAAAGAAGTTTACATATAAAAATACGAAAAATTTAGAAAGCTATTTTTAAAATTATATATAGTAAATTTGAAATTAATACAATGGGATAATTAACACTACTAACCTTTCATTGCTGGTTCCGAGGCACAAGTAATTTAAAACAAAGCAAAGGGAAAATACTATGGGTTGGGTGGTTGGAAAGTTATGAGTTAGGGGGGAGGGATTATAAAAAATTTAGAGGGACAGCTGAGGAATCAACGTTTAGAGAAGGGGTCAATGTTTTAATATAAAAGGATTCCAAAATTCTAAGTAAGTTGGGACAAGGATTACAGCCAAGAATTTTAAAATTATCTAGAGTGACATCTGTTTTACATTTAATACTATGTTCCCGGATACTAGAGGCTTCTTTTTTATTTAAAGTTTTACCTGTTCGACAACTTATTCCCATATGCGAATAACTTGTCGTCGAACAGGTAAAACTTTAAATAAAAAAGAAGCCTCTAGTATCCGGGAACATAGTATTAAATGTAAAACAGATGTCACTCTAGATAATTTTAAAATTCTTGGGTGTAATCCTTGTCCCAACTTACTTAGAATTTTGGAATCCCTTTATATTAAAACATTGACCCCTTCTCTAAACGTTGATTCCTCAGCTGTCCCTCTAAATTTTTTATAATCCCTCCCCCCTAACTCATAACTTTCCAACCACCCAACCCATAGTATTTTCCCTTTGCTTTGTTTTAAATTACTTGTGCCTCGGAACCAGCAATGAAAGGTTAGTAGTGTTAATTATCCCATTGTATTAATTTCAAATTTACTATATATAATTTTAAAAATAGCTTTTTAAATTTTTCGTATTTTTATATGTAAACTTCTTTTATAACTTTGAATTCAACCCTCTTCTTTTAGTCTTTTTAAATTTTGCTTCTAAGAATAGGTTCTACAGTAATTATTTTGTCTTATGTGTTTCCTTCATTTATTTATTGATTTTAACTTCATATTGTCATTTTTTGTCACTGTTTAGCCTGAAGATGAGCGTATTGCTCGAAACGTTGCGCATTAAAGAAGACACTTTTCATGGCATTTACTCCTTCTTGTCATTGGATTTCTCTTATATATATATATATATATATATTATCACAGGTAATAAAAATGGATATTTGCCCCATACCCCAATCTCTCGACACCAAAAACTTTGAGGGCGAATGTGTCGCCGCCCCTCCAATCTCTGTTAATTTTTAAAATTATTTTACGTGATTGAAAAAGCCGCTAAATCGTTCATATATATATATATATATATATATATATATATATATATATATATATATATATATATATATATATATATATATACAGGGCTATTAAAAATGATTCATCCGATTTCAACTGAGAATACTTCCGTACCTATCAACCGTGCATCAACTGAGCATACACCACATGAAAGAGGAAATCTCAGAGTTTTATAAGATCACCGCGAGAGAGCTCCAAAGTCACGCCGTGGCCTAGCCTAGCAACAAACAGTCAGTGTGAAAATGGCGTCCGCACAGCAGAAGGCGTTTTGTGTGTTGCAGTTTTCGAGCTGTAAATCGGTAGTCACAGTGCAGCGTGAGTTTCGTCGACATTACAGAACAGATCCACCCGGTGCTCAGAGCATCCGGTGGATCTGTTCTGTAACGTCGACGAAACTCACGCTGCACTGTGACTACCGATTTACAGCTCGAAAACTGCAACACACAAAACGCCTTCTGCTGTGCGGACAGCATTTTCACACTGACTGTTTGTTGCTAGGCTAGGCCACGGCATGACTTTGGAGCCCTCTCGTGGTGATCTTGTAAAACTCGGAGATTTCCTCTTTCATGTGGTGTATGCCCAGTTGATGCACGGTTGATAGGTACGGAAGTATTCTCAGTTGAAATCGGATGAATCATTTTAAATAGCCCTGTATATTAGCACAGGTAAGAAAATAAAACAAGTTTAAGGTACGGCCGATCTCCCCATCTCGGGCAGTTAATTTTTTAAAAATATTTTACGTGATTGTAAAAGCCGCTAAATCCATCATATATAAAACCTTTAAAACTTTTGGTAAGCTTATGCCCGAATTGTTCATTCTAACGAAGGTCAAGCTTTTCACTCCATCTTAGAAATAGTAAGGTGGAATCCGAACCACGCCCCACCAGCAGCCCAGCGTCTTAACCACTAGGCCACCCAGGGTACCCATTTACCTACCAACCACTTTCTTTATTGTGTGGAAGGAAGAACAGCTGGGTTTTGCTGCGCGCCGGCTGACGTCGGATCTAGAACCCGGGCCCGATGTATTCGTAGTCAGCGACACTAACCACTACAACCTAGGCGCGGCGTATATATATATACACCACAGGTAAGATAATAAAACAAAAGTTTATAACACGGCCATTCTCTCCATAACTCTCCACAATTATTTTTCTTAATTATTTTGTAAATTCTTTATATAAAGTCTTATTTCCCAAACAAAGCTTCTTTTTCTCTCTCTCTCTCTCAACGAATCATTTCTGGAAGAAATCTATGAAATGGGTAAGTCATATCTGACACGCCCCAGAATTCACAGATCAGCCAATTACACCCCAGTGGGCTGAGCCCCGGGACCTCTGGTTGGTGGATAGCAGCACTTACACGTTATGTTCCGCCCAAATTTCACCGACGGCAAAGAGGAAACTCGTGATTTGGCTATTGGGAGTGTTTACAATTAGGCCCCCGTTTATAAAAGGGAGCATTTTCATCTGGAATCCACAACAGTTGTATTTATCAACCAATAGTTACAGAAATATCTCGTCATGAGCCAATCACAACAGCTTTACGGCTACCCCCAGTTGTTTGAAGATGGAGATGCCGAAGCGCAGTCTACAATTCATCTTTTCGGGGTGACTGAACGGAATGATCTTCTCTCCACACAAAACGGTTATTATATCTGCAATGATCCTCCGTTTGAACCAACAGAAGCCTGTACCTTCGAGATGCAAGTAGTTAATTTAATTTGTGATTCGGGCTATATACTTCGTTTCATTCAGTGCCAATGTTAGTTAATTTATAAAAAGCCATAATAAATGTGTTTTCAAAAACTAGTTTATGATTTAAGCGGAAGGCGGGGCTATGTATAGATATATCGTTTCATTCAGTGCAGGTGTTATAATTTATAAAAAGCCGTAATAAAACGAAGCGAAAGGATATCTGCCCAGGGGTCTTGACGATGCGTAGCACACCCAGCTAATCTTCCTTCCTGATAACGTCATTTAGAGAGTGAATTTTATTATTTGAAAGTGAAATTTTATTACACGCTCGTTATTGATAACTTAAAAATTTATAGAAAGTTCTACAGGTAGGATTTTAGAATTATTAAAATATTTTAAGATTTCCCTACGGTCCCGAGCTCGTTACCCGGTTCAGGCAGACGATGCGTAGCACACCCAGCTAATCTTCCTTCCTGATAACGTCATTTAGACAGTGAGTTTATTATTTGAAAGTGAAATTTTACTACATGCTTATTACTGATAACTTAAAAATTTATAGAAAGTTCTACGGGTAGGATTTGAATTATTAAAACTTTTAAGTATGCCTGCCGTCCTGAGCTCGTTACCCGGTGCTGGAAGATGATGCGTAGCACATCCAGCCTATCTTACTTTTGAAACCTGTCAGGATATTTGCTTTGCGATTATAATTTGTCGGGCATCCTAATCGGCATTTCTCTTATTGTAACTCTTTAATTGGACTTTAATTTAATTCATTTTTCATTAAAAAAGATTCAGTATGAACTAATCATGTTAATTTCTCCTTAAAGGACCGAAGAGGAACTTAACTTGATCGTGTTATAGCTACTTTTCGCGAAAGCTTTGATGAAAGGCAAATAAATGACGACGATTTGGAGGATTTACCGCGCAGCCAACTCAGTGACCTGAATACCGAGGTCCAGGTATTGGCTCACAACCGGTCCAACGAATACCAGGTCATCGAGGAACTAGTGTAAATTTTTTTGTGGTTAAGAACAAAACATTGTATTTTCATTCAATTTATTAAATGGTAGAAAGCATGTTTTAGTACAATTCGGCTTACAGAACTAGCGTCCATTAAATAAGACTAACATTAATGGAGACATTTTATAGTTATAATTATATATATACACACACGTAAAACTTTACACAATATATCGAGTGCGTAAAAATGGGAACCTTTTTTTTATCTGTCTGCATACCAATTCATCATTCATCTCAGTGTCGCATAAATCGAATAATTTTAAAAAATTCATAAATCCATTCCCACGTGACATGTGCACGAGAAATAAAAGACAGTACATGCCACAAGTATTACTAAAATATCCTTGGAAACAGTAAGGATTCCAGACAATTTGAGGGACATGTAGCTGTTCGATAAATTGTACAACAACAGGGTCACACCAGGGCTGAGTGCCGAGTGAATCAAAATAGTACATTCTTCCCCTATTTTTAAAATAGATTGCAAACCAGTGAATCCTTTCACTACCAATAACATCTGTGTTCACGATAAGGCTATACCAATCTCTCGTAGTTGGCAAGTTCAATGTTTCATTCTTCGCAAGCACACGATAAATTCGGAGCGTGTGATTCGGTCACTTTTCATTACTCTCTGGAGTGTATTCGCGTCCATTTTAAAAGTCTGTGACAACGTTCCTGAAAAGGTCGAGCTCTATTAGAGCTTGTGATTCGAGTATTCTAGTTCACTAATAGGCGCTCTCTAGGGTCGGCGACCTCCAATCTGACTGAGATGTTCCCACTTTGTTGTGGACTTAAGTGTGTATTTACACTAGCAGATAAATCGTGGGTAATATCAAATGGGTAAAAGTTAAATTGATCGACAAATTCTTTCTGCGTTACGCCAAATCCAAGCTCGTCACAGCCACCGGCAATATGGGCCAGATTGCTATAAGCTCTCGGCAAGAGCGGGAACACCAAGTCTGATGAGTAGTCTGTAACCATAGTCCCGCCCAATGCAACACCATTTACATATAGTTATATTTTTAAGGCCGAAATTCTCGAATTTAAAGGCGCTCTATTAATATTTTCCATTCGTCGAAGCGTGATCCTGCATTCCAATTAATATCCTTTTAGGTAGAACTCCCAGGGCCACGTTTTCTAGCTGTTTCGAGGCCAACCCTGCGGGCACCATGTATAGTTTGATCTGTACTCTGTTACTTGCGTATTTAACTGTTGCGTGTATTAAATTTTTTTCAATTTCTACATATTTCGGGGAACTTAATTTCACACGCCGTGTTTCCATGATGAAAATCACAACGAGGTTTGCGCCCTCTTCTTGATCAAGTCCCAGATTTATGCAGATCTCAGGATTTGTGCGGTGGAGTTTTAGCTTCATATCCACCCCATTCATAAGCAGTTTCTCCTGGGACGTGAAGTCTGTATGCAAATGTCCAAAACACTCGTATATCTTTTTAGAATTTTTAAATTTATCCTTTATACTACTTTCATCTTTAGTCTGATAATAGCCATCGGCAGTTAAAAAGGTATCCTACGCTTCTTTTCAAAAGTTGAGGACATTTTCCAGATAGGCTCGTAGGTGATAATAACACGTTCCTGCCGAGATGTTAACTGATTTAAATACACCTCACACTGACTGAATATGGAGTGTAGAAAGTTGGTCTCAGGGTATGCAGAGTAACTATCATCGCAGTCCGATCCATCTGAATGGGCTATACGCAGTTTAGCGTACATGTCCATACAGCTTCGATCAAAAAAGTATGGGACTGAGCTGGGTATCACGAATTCTATAGGAGCACTCGGTGAACTAATTGTGTTTAATGGATTAATTATAATAAAGTCGCTATGCTCAAAAGAAACGTGTGTAGGGGGCATGTCAAAGCGGGACAGCTCAGATTTACGACAATGTGAGCTACATGGATGGATGAAGCGCGCCATGACGAGTCAGAAATAGTGCTACCCCTCTCGACAAATAGTAATCAGCCTATGATTCGTGAGAGCAGTGTCCTCGGCTTATATCAGTTAAAAAAATTATCAGCCATAGGCTTCAAATGCTTAGAACACATCTTTTTTATGCCTTTTTACGTTTAGCACCACGTGTTGGTAACCCCTTCTTCCGGACAGCCCTCTTCTTCTTTCCACCACCACGTATTTTTCTCTTTGCGTCTTTGATGATTTCGTCCCGTGTGCGTTTTGAATGTTTTTCTGGAGCTTCTTTAGGCTTAGTTCCGCCCATTATGTCTTCTACCGCGTTAAAACCTGATTGTAACGCCTTCCTCTTCAACAATAGGACAGCTGTGCGTAGTATGGTTGAAAAAATGGAGCCAAGCCCACTCCCACGCTGATATTTCACCCCTCGATAGACTGCGAAAGGCCTTCGGGTAATTATAACTGAGTGCGACGAAAGTGTAGCTTCACTGTTAAACTCCCACCACTCAATGGGAAATCTTTTCCCTCAATCGTTCTTATATATATTGAGATATTGGTTAATAGATGAGTCGCAACATTCACATAATGGGTTTTTTTACTGTAATGCTCAAACTCTTCCCTCTATAGTTGGGAATGTGTACAATGCGCAGGAGGCGTGCCTGGGTGTCCCCAACAAATTGATGCTCCACGATATTGCCGTAAATATAGTACATGTCTGGGGATCGAGAGCTTTCTCCCAATTTCTCAATATTCCTCGTGAAAGGTATCTCTTTGGAGGGCTGCACCATATCGATCCTCGGCAACAATTGTGAACAGCTCTTTGTCTTTAATATTTCTACTAAGCGTTGATTTTAACTTGAACGTGTGTGCAGGCGTGTCTATGTTTACGACTTCAAAAAGTAAGTCGTTTGTGAGGTACGAATTTTCAATACTCTGGTTTAAGTCTGTCGCAGTGTCCGTGGCAGTGTCATAATGACCGATTCCTAGTGCTACGTTTGTACTATAGTACTGTACCTCACCGAACAGGACTGATCGCATAGTGTTGTCTAAGGTTATGCCTAATTTTTCACACTCATCGACTCCTCTAAGGATCAGAAATATGATCTGTTAATTTTCAAGAGTTAAAAATTTGGTGGCAAACTGGAATTCACAAACATCAACTTCGTACGAATCACGTTCCAACTCAATGAGTCCATGGAGTTCTGTTACAAAGTTGGCCAGGGTGTTGTTAGGATGTACAGAGAGAGAAGAAGAGGACGGGGTGTGTGACATAGAAGTGGTTAGGAGCCATGTTGCACACTATTTAAGCTTCATTACTGCATCAGCTTTTATATAGGTGTTGAAGCTTTTTGGGTAACCTAGCCATTTCATCAGGTACATTTTCCTCTTTCCTGAACCTTTGCTGCCTAAAATTTTTTCAATTTTAAACATTTTTTCCTAAATTAAATGCCACTTTCTGCAACTCCTCGCGGTAAAATCCTGCGATTTCCTCCCCATTCAAGTCTTCAACGTAATACATCAATATCTCGCCTTTAGGTCTCATAGCATTAACTTTAAAAATCTCACGTATCCATCCTTGCTCAAATCCATTCGCGAATTTATTTCCCAAACGCGATAGCCTTACATCACACTGGTCTACAGCCAAAATGCTTCGGAAATAAAAGTAGTCAATCTTTACTAATTTTGGGTCATTGCATACGAAAATGATGCCTAAAATTGCCAATTGGCTCTATTTATAAAGATATCAGGCAACCCTGCACCCTACTAACTGGACTGCATCTGTCGCGTAATATGTAGACGCCTGTGACCCTTGTCAAACTCTTTTTTGTGTTTGCTTTGGAAACTGAATTTTTTTTAGCCTAATTTGAACAAAGATGCCTCGTAATTGCGTGAACAGTGTAGATAACTTCTGTTATGTTTGTGGAGAATTGACTTTTGCAACACAAAAGCGTGCTATAACCGCCGTGATTAGGAAAGCCTATCACCTTTATTTTGGCTGTAAGATTGGAGATCAGGACAAGAGCTGGGCCCCACACATATGCTGCAGTACTTGTGCAACAAACCTTCGCCAGTGGTTGAATCGGAAAAGGAAATCTATGCCTTTTGCAGTGCCAATGGTGTGGAGGGAACCAACAGACCATGTCAGCAATTGTTACTTCTGCATGGTGCCTCCAGTCAAGAAAGGTATTTGCAAGAAGAAAAAGTGGATTTTACAATATCCGAATATACCCTCTGCTATACGCCCGGCGTATAGCAGTCCTCTGACTCATTCTCCCTGGAGTCAGAGGACGAGGAGAATGAAGGAACCTGCGAAACTTGTGAGCCTTCAACTTCACAAGGCCCTGAATTTGTTTATAACTTGACATCTTCTAAACCGCACATGATAACTCAGAATGAATTAAACGACCTTATCAGAGATTTATCATTTAGAACTGCCAAAGAGTAAGGCAGAGCTGTTGGGCTCCAGATTGCAGCAGTGGAATCTCCTCGCTGAAAATGTTAGAGTGTGTAAGTTTCGTGACCGTCAAAAAGATTTTGTCCCATTCTTCATCATGAAAGGTGACCTTGTAGCTTGCAACGACATCGATGGCCTGATGGCAGCTCTCAACATTATTCACAATCCTGATGAGTGGAGACTGTTCATTGATTCATCGAAGTTGAGTCTAAAAGCTGTTTTGTTGCATGTTGGCAACGTATTGCCATCAATTCCAGTTGGTCATGCAGTCCACATGAAGGAGACATATGACAACATGAAGCAACTTTTGAACTGCATAAATTATGACAAACATCAGTGGCAGGTTTGTGGTGACTTGAATGTTGTTGCTATCGTGCTTGGACTGCAGCCGGGCTACACTAAGTAGTGCTGTTTTCTGTGTGAATGGGATAGTCGGGCTAGGTCTTTTCATTCCATCAAGAAGGATTAGCCAATCACATTAACTATAATATCTTCGTAACATGATACAGTTCTGCCTGCATTTCTCTAACTCTGCGAGGCTAAGGCTAACTCTGCGAGGCTAAGCTAACTCTGCGAGGCTGATGATACTGTTTTGCGGCATTATTATTATTATCTCTTTATATGGTCGAATTCGACTGGACTGACGTACGTAACTCATTTTATAGACTGGTGGACGTAACTTGGACTGATGTACGAGACATACTCAATTGTTTTCTTGACGGATATGAGTCATAGAGCTTCGAGAGAGAGAGAGAATTCTGTCTGGAGAACATCCGGTTGGATTATAATGTATTATTCCCATTCACGAGTGCATTTTGAGTGCATTTTGTCCATCTCCTGTTTTTGCCCCGGGTAATACTATCCCTGTGCAAAAAGGTTTGCCTCAAAACAGGGTGACTAAGTAGCAAGGACGCAAAATATGAAACAAGAAATCTAATACCGTAGAATAAAGCGAGAACATAACCCGTTCATAGCGAGAACTATTTTATGATACCCAGGGGTTTGACCCATCACTGATGGGTATTGGAGGACTAAAAATAAATGATAATAAATATATATATAAATAGAAATTTAATAAATAATAAATCACTGGTTAGTAAAATAACAAAGATAATAACACTGACCTAACGAAGATGAAGAGATTCGAATGACCAACTATTGTAGACAATCTTGATTCGCTTAGTTGTTCATTGATTCATCGAAGTTGAGTCTAAAAGCTGTTTTGTTGCATGTTGGCAACGTATTGCCATCAATTCCAGTTGGTCATGCAGTCCACATGAAGGAAACATATGACAACATGAAGCAACTTTTGAAATGCATAAACTACGACAAACATCAGTGGCAGGTTTGTGGTGACTTGAAAGTTGTTGCTATCGTGCTTGGACTACAGCCGGGCTACACTAAGTATTGCTGTTTTCTCTGTAAATGGGATAGTCGGGCTAGGAATTCTCATTACATCAAGAAGGATTGGCCACTCCGACACTCATTGGAACCTGGAACAAAAAATGTTCAGTATCCTCCACTTGGAGAATCGAGCAAGATTTTGTTACCACCTTTACACATCAAACTGGGCGTCATGAAAAATTTTGTTAAGGCTATGGATAAAACAGGGGTAGCTTTTAAGTACCTCGGTGGTAAATTCCCAAACCTCAGTGAAGCAAAAATCAAGGAGGGTTTATTTGTTGGTCCACAGATCCGCGAGCTTCTTAGAGATGAGGAGTTCGACCGTATCCTAGGTGGTGAGGAGAAGACAGCGTGTAATGCTTTCCGGTTAGTAGCAACCAATTTTCTCGGAAATACCAAAGCTGACAATTACAGGGAGCTGGTGGAAAACCTGCTGTTGTCCTATCAAAAAATGGGCTGCAATATGTCTTTAAAGATGCATTTCCTCCATTCGCACCTGGAATTTTTTCCGGCCAACTGGGAGCAGTCAGCAATGAACATGGTGAACGTTTCCACTAGGACATCTCAGCGATGGAGAAACGCTACCAGGGGAAATGGAGTTCATCATTGTTAGCAGACTACTGCTGGACAATAAAAAGAGATGCTCCAGAAGTTGAATACAAGAGACAAGCAAAGAAGCGACGGGTTGAATCAATATAAGTGAGTGCATTATACAGGTATGTTACTAATATATGGTATACATATACGCAAAATGTGTAACTTAAATTTTCTTGGAAACTCTAGCCAATCGACTGTTTTTATGGTCATATTCGTTTTCAGCACCCCAATATCCATAATAGGAAACACATTTTATCTCCGAAGCACAAACTTTTCCAAAATTTGTAGACCAGTGTAATCATTGATTCTGAAACGTGTAGAGTGTGGTGGTGGTGTTCCACCTCTTCTCACATCAGTCTCTGGGCGCGTACCTCTTTCTAAAACTTCGTTAGGTGTTGTGCTAATCGTGAGGTGGTGTGAGCGGTTGTATGACGAAGCCAATGATCCCAGAATGTTTATATATCTGTATGTGTTTTTAAGGGTAAAAGAGCGATGCATGCGATCCTCTATGGTGCGTTGAACTCTTTCAGCTGAAGAGGCCTTATGTATAGAATTGCTAGTGTAGTAACTGATATTAAACTCTGTCACCATGTTCGGAAAAGCACCGCCTAAAAATTCTTTCCCCATATCCGTACAGAAATAGCCAGGAACCCTGTTTTCTTTCAACATCAGCGTTTTGGTAGCTTTAGCAACTGTTTCAGGCGATTTATTTTTCAGAGGAATTAGCCACAGATATCTAGAGAATACATCTATTATGAATAAGATGTAGCAAAGCCATCATTATACACTGAATATCTTTGCATGTCTGTTAAATCCGCTTGCCAAATAGAGCCAATCGAAGCCGCTGTTGTCCTCTCCGTTTTAAACCTTTTTCTCTCCGGCTTATGAAGTGTATAAGCATCCTGCGCCCGAAAGAACCTCTCAACATATTTTTCCCAACTCCATCAATGTAAACACCTCTGTACAGTCTATTAACATCGCCATAGGAGTCTGGGTTAGAAATGTCATAATAGCGTATTTTAGAGAGACATGGATAAGGTTGGCCGTCAGGTCTCTTCTTTCTCCTCTTCAGAGATGCTACTGTTGGGGGTGATGGCGTACTCAGTTGTGACACATGCGAGACTTGCTCCAAGTCTTTTAACCTATTCAGAATTCCTATGAATGTTTTGGCGATATTTATTTATTGTAGTCTTGTTTTAATATGCTTCAATCCTGTTGGTGAGGGCCTGTCCCACTTTCTCACCAGATCATGGACAATGTCAACGATATTGGATCCCTGTACCCTTGTTCCTTCAACAATAACCTTGCCTGTATCGGCCCACTGTATGATGGGGTCCTCACTCAAGAGATTATAAAAACTTAAGCCTTCATTCCTCAATGTATGTGGGAGACTGCTTTTTAATACTGTACATGCTCAATGTGTTGCGTTCCGTTATTCTTTGGCCGGTCATCTTTACGTCGGGCCCAGGTCCTATGTCGCCATCCTCATCGTTGCTAGCGCTGTGCTTAATAACCACGGGGAGCTCTGTTGGTTTGTTATAATCTTCGTACTCATGAAGAAATTTCTGCAGACCCTCTTGGTACAAGATCCTTTTCTCATCAGGTGACTTTTCACTGTTTAATTGGGTAGCAACTCGCTTTCCATTCTTTTAAGCCTACTTTTACGGGATTCTAGAACTGTGTCTGGATTCTTTGAACTTTGCAGTGAAGCATACACCTCGTGCGGAATCACTACCGCTTTCTTCATTATATTAATCTAGTCAGTAAATGTGCCAAAACTGAAAATAAGATGGGGGAGGAATGATTCTCCTCTTTGTACAATAAATCGCTTTTTCTTACCCACAGTTTGACTTTTACGAGCGAGCGCACGTATTATGGTCTTAACGACGTAGGCGAGCCTTCTGAGGGGGTTTAATTGGCACATTACATTTTATAACATTAAGACAGATTTCACAGATGTATTTTAAAAAGTCGGAGTCGATATTTTTGACAAACATCTGCTGCATACCCGGGGCAATCGTTCATAGATTTTCACTAATTAACGATATTTCTTCAGCTTATTTGTCATTCTGGAATATACACCGTTTTAGGCACGTTTGGGAATATATCCGTTCTTAGAAGCACCCTAAACGTGTTTCGCGGGTGAAGGACACAAAGCAAATATCCGTAACGCTGACTTGTGGCTTCTTTATAAACCTCCAAAAACTCCTTACGCTTATTCGAGAACATTTGATTGGCTAATACCCCAATTTGTGACACATCTCTACGTTGCGCGAATAAGACTAGATATTATGTATTTAACGACACATCACGCATGTATCTATTTTTGAAAAATAGATTCTGATTGATGAAGAATACGCTTATGTTAAGATGGTGGGAGAACACTGTAAATGTCTCGACAAACGTTTTATCCATTTCCAACATGAGATCGTCAATTACAATGACTGCATGCTCATTTCCCTTTAACAAATTAACGTCATATACACCTCTGTTGAACAAAATATCATCTTGATACTCGAACACTGATTGATACGTCGAATAGCACCATATTACTTTATGCAAAAATTTTTAGAACATCTCCCCCTAATCTTTAATGATTTTATGCATAAACACAGTTTTACCACATCCTGTAGGGCCAGATATAATACATGTGGAGGGGCTTGTGGACCAGAATTTTTCTACAGATTCCATCTCTAACACGTCACACCCCTAAGTGGATCATTTTCAAAATATAACAAAATTTAACTGTTGCGCCTTATATTTTTGTTTTTCTTCTCCCACAGAACCGTGAGTGACGACGATTTACAGCCCACATCATCGATATTGTAGATGACCCCAATGACCTTTTAGCTACACTGCTACAGACTCCAGCCCAGCTGACGAACCCTCACCAGCGATACTTGTAGCACGCGACAATAGACGACGGGGATAGGATTGTTAGTACCGTCGTCTATCAACATGATGGTGCTCCTTGTCACTATGCCAAAATTGTTCAGGATTATCTAAATGGACGTTTTCCAAATCGCTGGATCGGACGCGGAAGCAACAGACCTTGGCCAGCGAGATCACCAGATTTAACCCCTTTAGATTTCTTTGCATGGGGCTTTATCAAATCGCACGTCTATCAGATGAAGATTACGAGTCTTGAAAACTTACGTACACGTATACAAACTGCTGCAGATAACATAACCCCGCAAATGCTCCAGAATGTGTTTAGAAATGCTGCGGAACGATTTGAGCTGTGCAGGGATACTGATGGGCGTCACGTCGAATCCTACTCTTAATTATTTAATACCACTTTATCATTTTATGATTGAATTCCAAATAATTTCCAAGTTCTTCACAAAAATAGATCCTGACTTTATGTACACCCTGTATATCATGATGAGGTTCCCAATAAGGTTGTGGCTAAAGGACTGTGTGAGTTTTTAATAGAATTTAGAGACGAGTATCGATTGTTAAACAAAAAGGATAAATACGGTCACATTTTTCTCTCAAATAGTGCTCCGGATTGTTAATGTGTGGAGAACGTCTAGTGCGAATAAATCATTAAAACTCAACCATGTGTCGGAAAATTGCCTGGTATAATGGCTACAAGTACTCGTGTGATTCATGCTAGAAAAAATCTGTACACGATTCAACAGCTTGTGGTGTAACTCGCTCCTCCGTCGAGCCGATCCGCCCACCCGTGGCTCATAGTCATGTCAGAGCTTGAACCGACTGGACGTCCACTCTTAGAATACGATGGAATTTCCTATGAGAAGCATTCTTAATGCCGCGTATGATGTGTCCGTGACGAAGTCATTGCGCGTGTTCAGGCGTGAAACCGGTGCCATTAACTATGTACTAGAAACGATTTGTAGACAAGCAAACTCTGGTAAACGTAATATTATTTATTTAAGTGTTGAGGAGATGAATAGAGTGTTCATGATAGTTGAGAAGTGGGATGAGGACCGTTATAAAATACCTGCAGGTGTAGCTCCAAGAAGAGAACAGATTAGTGATTCCCCACCTCATATGCCGTTGTTTGTACGTTGTGTATAAATAACGATCAGCCATGCATTGATATACGACTGATGTGGAAGAATGCATCTGATAATAACGTTCTTGTCCCTACACGAAACCGATTCATCCTCGACAGAATGTTTGAAATCGTCGGATTCCACAAGCTGAAGCCTATATTAGACGCGCGTGTTATGGATATGATTTATTTTCACACGGTTATTCAATACACATTCACCGCTCAGCTCGACGGATTTATCGAATGTAGGAATGAGCAGGGTGAGAAAGGTCTAGAGCTGGATGCTTATTTAAAAGGTTTCGACTCTTCGAAATATCATGAACTTTGGTACAAAGGACTTGAGCGGTACAGGGCAGAGCTCGCCTACACTGGTCACCCTGAAGAGTTGTACCTCTATATAATGAAGAGCTGTCGTTATGACTTGGAAGTTTATTTCAATTGCTGCTATGCGTTGTGAAGAAGAGTTCACGATTGAAAAGCTCGGGTCGGTAAGAAAAAGCCCTCTATTGGAAAGGAGTGTTCATAACCTTGTATTTAATAATGATGTGTTTGCAACGATACCCTCTTTGTGCGTGCTTTTGATTGTATTCGAACCGTGTTTAAAGATAATTTGCCAACCGAATGTAAAGTGGGCACAAAAATAGTATTGAACGATATGAAGGCCATTTACATCGAGTATATGCGCCCGCTCACCTTGAGCGGTGAAATAATGTCAATTCGTATTTATTGCGTAGTGCAAAGCAATAATGATGTGACTGTAGACTCGATTACGTGCGAGTTTAGTGTTTTAGTTAAACGCAGTAGAACCAATGTATTTTGATGTATGTTTATTTTTAATATATTTAATTATTTAATATAATTGTGTATATATATTTTTTTTCCCTGTACTATTATGTTCATGATTATACTCCATCGTTTTGTATATTATTATTTTTTATTTTCAATATTTAATATTATTGTTTTTTATTTCAGTATATTTAATTATTTAATATATATATATATATATATATATATATATATATATATATTTCACCTGTAGTGTCATATTGATGGTTATACTCCATCGTTTTGTATAATGTTAGTTTTTATTTTTTGATTTTATATATATATATTACGGCGGGTCGATTTCCACATGCTTTGAAATCGCAAGGTGAATAAGTGCCCAGTAGTTAGGTTTGGTTGAGAAATGAACCCAAAAATTTTTTTAGAGCAAACGGATAAGGGCCCGCTTGCGGATTTGCAATTAAAGTTTGTTATGGTTTTTGACCCAATTTTCGTCATACGCGATAGGTAAACTCGTCATTTTTTAAAACATAATATTAAATAATTATAGATGTAGCAACTCAATATCATTTTCTATCCCAAGAGGAGACAATGCCTAATGTATATCGTGCTTTAAGTGTAAAATGATAAAATTTCGTTGAAAAAACGCATTTTTGCTAATTTATTCACATATTTTGGCTACAAATTTGAAAAAATACTTTCAAAAGGTGATAAATACAAAAAAATAACATGTTCTCATGTAAAAAGAAACACTGTTCATATAAATCATCATAAGATTGAGAATAATGTCCTTTTGACATAAATGCAGGACGCATCTTCCTGCTCAGTACTTTAGTAAAGATACGTCTGTGACGAGTTTCGAACCCGTACACGGTATGGGAAGCCTCTGTCACTAATTTCACACTCCTCTCAACACTCTGAGAGTGAGAAGGCAAGTCTGGAATGTCTGGCTTAGTGTTGGTGTCCAGGAATGACTGCATTTCTTCATCAGATAGGTGCTGTGTGGTAGGTGGTTCCATGACATCAGGGTCAGTGAGGTCGATGAGCTCATGCCAGTGATTTGCATTCCAATTCACCTACGAAATTTTCTTCCCTGCTTCCTGGTTGCTCTCCATTTTATAAATGAAAATGAAAATATAAATGAAAATATAAATATAAATAAAAATATAAATATAAATGAAAAATAGTACTCAAATATTGCCGGTTCAATAATACAAACAAATTCCCCACTTAAAGTGACAATTATAATATTTTTTCCATATTTTTTACAGAATAACAGCTTTGGTAAAAAAAAATAATAATAATTACAAGAAGCGCAAAATTTACCTGTGTCTGAGAGTGAGTTTAGTCTGAAGCCCAAGATTCCTGATTCTGTCTTCATCATCTTTCACCATGGCATAGAGGATGTTCTCGGGTCGGAGGCAGAAAACATTACCCTGGATGTTCTGCTTTACAATGCGTTTCACATCGTCAAATGGAATCAGCCTCAGTCGGATGATAGCAGAGAAGAGGATGCGAGGAGAATCATGCAGCTTAGAGGATGCCTTTATCTCAAACCATGCAGGAGCATAAACTCGAACAATATAATGGACCAACTTTTTCAAATTCAGGTTTGGTCTGTTGTCTCTTGTGTACAAACAAAGAAGTCGTATGGCAAGAGTTAACCATCTTGCATGGTTAAGTGGACCAATCTTCCAAGCAGCCCATCTGTCATCTACTCTTTCTGATCCGATCCATCTGCAATACTCATACAGAAGCCTTTGATCATGACTGAGGTCTTTCAGTACTTCCTCTGGAATGTACCCTTCAATGATTGAAGTTTCCACAGCTTCAAAACTATATCTGAGGTTCATCCTGAATATCTTCTGCGCACCTTTGCCCAATGGGCCCGCTGAAACTTCTTGGGCCAGTTGTCACTCAATCCATTTTTTTTTAAAAGAGCTTTTAGTGGGAGTTCATTCTGATGCAGTGCGCAACCAATAGTGTGCAGTTTCCTCCCCAGAGTTTCTTCAACTTTTACCACTAAACCACTCTTCCAGCCAGTGTTGGTTGCGGTATTATCAAGAAGAATGGCTCGGATACTTTCAAGGCTATTACATATATTCTTCAAGAACACTGAATGTCTCCTGAGCAAGGACCTCACCAGTGGCGCCTATAACAGGAATTGTTCTGTGGGTCAAGTAGGCGCCAGGAGATTTTCCATCTTCATAGGTGAAGGTGAGGTGATGTTCTGCGTCAACACACTTTCTGAGAACAGTTTCTCCTTCAGGTGTCTCTATTTCTTTGTAGGTCATGGTATTCTCGTCAACCTTCCCATCCACACCAACACAAATGAGCTGTGTATTTTTCTTTGATTCCACACCCTCACTAACTACCCTAATTTGGGCTTTGGCCCTGTCTAATTTGCACTTGTCAATCATGATGTGATTGATGTCAACTTCAGGTCTCAGTAGGTGTTTAATGTCATGGAGCAAGGCATTCCCAAGTGCTGCGACCAGATTGATGAACATTCACCTCTGGGAAACTTTAAAAGGCTGTAGTCTCCTGAAGGCCTCTTCCTAGGCTGCCATTCATCTTCTCCTTCCTGAAAATAAATGGAAAATATTAATGCGTTTTCTGTTTATTTATTTATTTATTTATTTATTTAATTTATTTATTTTTATTTATTTATTTATTTATTTAATTAATTAATAATTAATTAATTTATTTATAATTATATATAATTAATATAAATAAAAGGAAACTAAGCTCGCCACCAGATGTACTGTTTGTAAGTCCAGGCAACTCTGTAGGCTGTATGAAAGATCCTACTAGCTCAACTTCCTCCTGAGGTAGTACATGTTGCTGTCCTTGTTTGGCCTTCCTGTCTCTTTTGGCAGCAGCTGTGTCCACTGAAGACAGCTGGTATTCACCCTTAGGACCTGTTTTGGATCGCTGATCACGAAGGTATGCTCTTTCTTCAAGTGGCACTTTTGCATTTCGAGGGCAAACACAGATGATGTGTTCTTGTGTACACTTGTCCTTCTTACAGTATACTCTTGAATCACTGCAAGGCAAAATATCCAAAGAACAGGAACAGGCAGAAATATCAAAAAGTTTGTCCAAGTTAGCATCCAGATTTCGCTTGACACTTGCCTTAGCATGCTTGCGATTACTGTCTTTCACAAGAGTGAGTAGGTCTTTAACCTTTCTGTCAATGGATTTGTCATTAATCAAAGGCAGCCTTGGATTCACTGAAGACCAAATGGATTTTAAATCCTTGCTAACTTGCTGCACTGAGGCCCAAAAATCTGCGCCAGGGATAGCATGATTAAGGTCATAATAGTATTGAATCAGCTGCCTGTAAGTGTTTCGTTCGGTCATTACTAATTCACAAGGACCACCTCCATACTTTTCTTCACTTTTCTTTCGGGTCAGGTGTCTTGTTTTCGCTTTCGGCATTATTTACACCGGAAAATCTGAAACATAATGAAAAGTGTTAATGCGAATAGCAATATGTAAGAAATAAGCGTGAATGGTCACAGGAAATATAATATTTTACCATTATTTTTTAATAAAGATGCATAATTAATAATTATATAAAAATACAAGCAAACCGTTGATATTTATGCTTATAGAAATAAGTTAATAATTTTGGGTTTGCTTTGTTTTGGTTGCTCGTATGCCGCATACGGGATTTTACGCATGAAGCGACAACAGAAAAAATGAAAAACTTAAAAGCTAAATTCGCATTCTGATCTTTTATCAAAATGCATTTCTTTGTGATTTTCACATTTCATAGATGAAACGATAACTACTGGATGTTTATTCGCTTTCTGGTACCAACTTCGACCACCTCTAATATATATATATATATATATATATATATATATATATATATATATATTCCTCATTCATTTTCTTATATTATTAATTTTTATTGCATATATTCCTCGTTTGTATAGGATTGTATATTTATTTTCTATATATTTCGTGAAATTGATTCCAATAATTCGTCTAAATAAACAGAATGATGTAATGTTGTTTTATTTAATTCTTTTGGTTTTATATATAAACGATTTTTTTATTTAATTTTATGTATAACAAATGGCTGATTAGGCCCTCTAAACGACTGGCGGGTTAAGCCAAATGGCGGATTAAGCCAACTGTAGTGATATCTAATTAAGAATTAAATGTTTGTTTATAAGAATTTAATAATGTTCAATTAAGTTTTTTTTAATAAGAAATAAAAAATGGTTGTATTAAAATCTTAAAACACGAAGTGTCAACACTAAGAATCGGCCCAAGCGGGACGAGAGAGAAAAATGCCCAAAAAAGGGTAGTCATTGGGCGGCCTTAGGCTTAGTAAGGTGTATTTGTGTGTTACGATGTAATTGTAAATTTAGAATATCTCTCTCCGACTTAAATGTTAACGTTAATTTCCCCCTCGCATTACCCCGTTTAAGTAAAAGTGTTTTCGGTATAAATAAAGTTAGTAAAATGTTAATAATCTTATAATTAACCCCCCGTCCTTCTTGCATTGTTTGAATGATAACGGCTTTCCACTCTGTAACGTCTACCGTATTTATAAAGTAGAGCGAAGCGAGTGTAAAGAGAATGATGATGGATAAAGAGAAATGGTATAAAAAAAGTAAATAACGAATAATAATGAAGGAATGGGCCCTTAAAGAAAATAACCACGACACAACTGGCGGAAAGTCAACTGTCAAGAATATATGCTTTAATTAAATAAATAGCGCAATCTGGCAACTCAATCCTAATAATATCCACCTGAACAAGCCATTTACGCCTTCTAAGAAGCCTTCTAAGCCAACTGGCTGATTAGGATCTTATAAGACAGCGGGTGCTCGGATGAACTCCCATTATGCGTCTGGCAGGAGCCAGGCGAACACTCTTCTATCCTTCTTAGGTTAGGGCTTAGGTTAGGTTCCTCATTGGGGGTTGAAGCCGTCCCACTTCTCCCCAAAAGAAGTCAGGTGGATTTCCCCAGCTTTCTGGGGGAATTCCCCTCCACCTTTATTGCAGCTTGGGGGATAACCCCTCCCCTTGTTGCATAACCACTCCCCCTTTGTTGCATAACCTCTTGCAACATTCCCCCTTTGCAACATTGATCAACATTTGCAATTGCATTGCAATCTAACCTTTTGCGGTCATACTACTGACGCCTCTGTAGAGTTCATCAGCCCCACCGTAAGAAGATGGATTAGAAATATCGTAATGATGTTTTCTTAATACGTCAGCCTTTTGAGTATTTTAGAAGCGTGTGGTTAGGGTTGTACCTTGGTGGGTCTCCTTTTTCTTGGGGTATGTGGTGGCTTTACCTGCTCTTTTATTCTGTTTTGGTTGCTAATCAATGTTTTTGGTATGTTTATCTGCTTTAACTTCTATGTAATATGATTCCACCCTGGTGGAGAGGGCTAATCCCACTTTCTAACGAAATCATGGACGATGTCAATAATATTCGAAGCCTGAACCTTTGCACCTTCAACAATAATCTCACCACTGTAGGTTCATTGTATGACAGAGTCGTCACTTAATAGATCAAAAAGACTTAGCCATTTATTCCTGAATGTTTTAGGGATGCTATTTTTGAACACAGGTTCGAGATGTTGTAATCTCACTCTGTTGTTCTTTGTTTGGTCGCCTCTTGGCTCATCATTATGTAGGCATCACCACTATGTTTGATAACTACGGGTAACTATAAGCTTCGTACTCTTCAATAAATTTCTGAAGAGCTTTTTGGTATAAAATTCTTTTCTCATTACAATGCATTTCCCTGTTTAGTAGATTCGACAATTCACTTTCTATACTTTGAAGCCTGTTTTTACTGGGTTTTAGATCTGATTCTTGATTCTTTGTATTTTGTAGTGAAGCGTACCCTTCGTGCTGAACCACTACTACTTTCTTCGGTACTTACGTATTATCGGGACTACCATACTGTTTATTATGTATTTTTGCTCACGTCATTTTCGTTTAAATTAACGAAAATATCACAACTTAACCTAACCAATCATCAAGGGCGTACAGTTGACCTAACCGGGCATTCAGTTGACCTAACCGGGCATTCAATTAACCTAACAGGTTAATATTGGTTATTTCACCTAAATATCTTCTGATCTTTTCGTATTAGGCACTCACTGTCACATTTCGGGCAAGTTAAAGATGAGAGAATAACTCTGTAATTGATAAAAACATCCAGTGTCAACATTCATGTCAATTGAATGCCCGGTTAGGTCAACTGTACGCCCTTATGATTTAGGTTAAGTTGTGATATTTTCGTTAGTTTAAACGAAAATGACGAGAGCAAAAATACATAATAAACAGTTTGGTAGTCCCGATAATACGGAAGTACCCTTTCTTCATTATATTGAACTAGAAAATAAAGGTTCAAAAACTGAAAATAAGATTGGGAGGAATGAACCGCCTTTTTGTACAAGTTGCTTTTTCTTTGACACTGTTTGTTTTTTACGAGCGAGGTTTCGTATTATATCCTTGAAACAACGTAAACGGATCTGAGAAGGTGTCATTGGTACATTACATTTATAACATTCAGACAGACTTCACAGATACATTGTAAAAAGTCGGGGTCTACATTTTTCACAAACAATCGTTGGAGAGTGGGAGGTAGGCGGGCGAAAGTTTTTCTAAACTCGCGATATTTCTTTACACACTTTGTCATTCTGGGATATACACTCTTTTCAGCCGCGTTTTGGAATATTTTCGTTCGTAGAAGCACCCTAAAAGTGTTTCGTGGGTGAAGGTCGCATAGCAAATAACCGAAACGTCGACTCGTTGTTTCTTTATAAACTTCCAAAAAAGCCTTACGCTGATTCGAAAACATTTGACTGGCTAATATCGCAATTTGTCAAACATCTCGGCGTTGCGTGAATAAGACACGTATTGTGTGTTTAATGAAACATCACACATATACTTGTTCTTGAAAAATAGATTTTGCTTGATGAAGAATATACTTATGTTAAGATGGTGGGAGAATACTGTAAACGTCACGGCAAACGTTTTCTTCATTTCTATCATGAGATCATCGATGCCAATCACTGTATGTTCATCTCCGGGAACCAACATCCTAAATACCTGTGTGAAATAAGACGATGTCTATAATAGTTGAAAATAGATTGGTATGTCAAATAGCACCATATAAACATTGTGTACAGGTTGTGAGAACAAGGCGTCTTTATCGTTAATTACTTTAAGCATAAACACAGTTTTATCAAACCCTGTACGCCCACTTATACTGTAATACACGATGATGAACTCGTGAACCTGAATGTTTCTAGAAAATCCATCTTTAGTGTGACGCACTCTAAAGCAAAATCTTTACCAAATATAATAAAAATTTAAGTATGATTCCTTATATTCACTGACCTTATTTTATTCGTTTTAGAACCGTGAATGATTTCGTCACCGTCATCATCATCACCAGCAAAAGGAGCCTGTCAAAGATGTTGATAATGATGATGTTGTAGTTGATGAGTCAGTAGAATGCGCTTCCCACACTAGTTCACTGGCATCCAGTCCTACTACTTATAGCATTCCGGAACCCACTGTTCCGGTTCCCTCCATTCCAGCAACACCCACATCCTCTATTTATAAACGAAAATCTGAGCTGTTGGGTGGCAATGTTAGTCAGTGCTGAAATACCCTCTATGTCAGGTAACCCTCGTATACGTGTCAGTACGTTTTGTACGCTTGTGCTACATTCTCATCGTCCGAGCCTTCTTCTTCAGCAACTCACCAAGCTGTAGAAAACTTGATAAGCCCTCAACCTTCCACATATTATGCACCACCGCCACCACCGCTTACAACTTCAAATAAACCTTCTTTTTCTTTAGCAACTTCCCATGCTGTACAAAAAACTTAATAAAAAGCCCTCAACCTTCCACATCTTGCGCAGTTCCGCCAACACCACCATCACAACCACCAATCTCAAATAAACCTAATTCTAGTTCATCCTTTTCCATTCCTCATTCTACTGCTGACGAAGATGTCTCAGTCATGCTGATAAGTAATGTGACCAGCACCCCCGTGCTCGAGAGAAACCATCACTCTGTTAGGGTTGACCCACGATTCGTTTATAACGGTGGTATCGACCGTGGACGATGCATTACTCTTGGTTTCGAGCCGAATGATGGGGATGGTGACACCTTTTGGGTAGTAATACCCTACAGGCGGCTGGTGGCAATAGATGTTGAACACATATTGAATCGTACTGCGCAATCTTCACAGTGCGACTTAAAGTTTAACTTGTCGAATTTTATGATCGATACAGACCATGCCTTCTGTGTTGTGGGGCATCTTATACACTTAAATTTAACAGTTGTCAAATTTACAGAGGTCACACTACTGTCAATCGAAACTGGCTTCGAAACTGGTTTGTTCTTGCGCATATGCTTGCTGTATTAAATATACCCATAAATAAAATATGGATAACCACGGTTGCGACGCTTTCGCGAAGATTAGCTACACACTGCAATCTTGATTTTAACTGTGATATGGGTCTTGAAGAGTTGAGAAATGTTGAGCGGGAAATGGCTGTACGTATAGTTGTATTTGGATTGGATAAGCATGGTAGGTCAGTGTATGCATTTAAAAGTGGTGTGAGAGATTGCACAAAGCCTTTATTTATTTTAGGATTGACTGGAACAACATACCTTCCCACTCGTAATATACTGTAAGATCTCTTTATGCTAGTTATGACAAAAGCAGTAAGTATGGAAGAGAGCATGACTTATGTAAGGGGTGTCTTGAGTTTACGGATGATCTGTTGAAACATTGTAAGGACTGTCGTATAGTTTTTGATCAGTGTAAAAGCCATATATGCGAAAGTCGGGTGGTTGAAGCCGAGAAGAGATTGTAATGTATGTAGACGCACGTTTTCAATAATACATGTTTTAAACTCCATAAATCAAATGGAATGTGTAGGAAAATAAGAATTTGTGAGTGTGGCATGTTTTATACAATCGGTGAAAGCGGAACATTCAAATATAAATGTGATGAAGTTCATTGTTCTACATATCATGAAAAATATAAGGCAGATGGCGTAAAGCATGTATGTTATATGAAAGATATCAAACCTAAAAATAAACCTTGTACAACTGTATACAGCGACATAGACACCAACACGAACCCCGAGACTCGCCCGTGAAAATGTTTGCGGAGCTTGTTTGTAGAAAATTAAGCTAGCGGACCAATTAAAAAATATGAATGAGTATATTCTTGCGCATAACGCAACAGAATTTGATACACAGTTTCTTTACAAAAACTGCTTGAACATGAGTCATCAGAGATAATCACGGATAAAAAGATGAAGCAAGCTTATACAGAGGCAAATAAAGAGAAATGCTCAGTTTAAAGACACGCTATTATTCACACGTTATAAACTAGCTAAGCTACCCAAGGTAATGGGCGTAGATGTTGAAGTTTCTAAAGGGTATTTCTCTAAAACATGCCTCACTGACGCCACTTTAAGTTACGTAGAACCTCCACCCCCTAAAGTTTATTTTAACTATGACAGTATGACAGCATGAGTGTTAGCGAGCGTGAAAACATTGAGCGGTACTACAACAGCTTCAATGAGGACAATATATATATATATATGATGCAAACCCACAAGGAAAAATAAAATGATGGAAGCCTATCTTTTCTTGATCTAAAAATTTGGAGATGCTCTAATCAGTTCAAATATGAAGTCTACCGTAAGCCTACTAATAATAACTCTTACGTGCATTTTTATTCTGACCATCATCCTTCGATTAAATCCTCTATTTTCTCTGCTATGTTTCTTCGAGCATTGAGAGTTGTCAGTCCTGAATTTTTAGATTCCGAGTTATGCAATATCATGAATATTGGTACTAAATTATGTTATCCTATTTCATTTTTAGATAACTGTCTTAAGAAAGCCAAGAATAGGTATTATAATAATGTAATTGTAAAGGAATTTCAGCGTAAAAATATCCTTAGCCTACCTTACCATGTTAATTTTCAATACCTTCCAACTGTACTTAAAGCAATTGGCATTAATGTAATCTTTAAGTATAATAATACTGTTAAATCACGCCAAATAAAGAATAGCCCTGATAATGTTGTTAGTTGTGTGTATTCGATCGGATGTACACAATGTAACTCAGTATATATAGGCCAAACCGGTAAAACGTTAGATATTAGGGTAAAACAGCATAAATATGCTTGTAGAACAGCTAATACTTCCAATGCTTTATTTAACCATATGTATAGATGTAACCATAGCATCAAGTGGGGTAGTTCTAAAGCGCTTGTTAAAAACAGAGATATAATAGAACGAAATATTCTAGAATGTGCATTTATTCATTTTAAAAGCAATTTCAATAACAGTGCGGGGACGTATAAAATTGATGATATCATGTTAAAATTTCTTTTGCCTCTCATTAACCCTTGTTAAGTATGTGCTAATTGTTTTGTTTTTCCTGAACATTGTATATATTTATGGGCATCTCGCCGTTTATCTTCATTTCCTGACGAGGTGTAGCTTTGAATACAGGAAAGGCCTTGGAATCGTTTTTCTTTTTCTTTGTGGGTTTGCAGCATTTATTCATTTCACGTGTTTTATTGTGAAATTCATCCCATATATATATATATATATATATATATATATATATATATATACAGTATATATCAACCTCTTTTATTTATACATCAGCTCTATCCTCCTGTTCTTCTTTGCAAATTCGTCGATTCCTTTAGCGTGAAAATCGGTTTTCTCGTTTAACTGAATTAGAAGTTTCTTTTAAATAGAAAGGAGTGATGAAGAGGGAAGGTGGCCTTGCCCCTGTGAATTTCTAAGACAGGTTTTCATCCCCTTAAGGGCAGAAAAACTCTGGCACCCGCAATGCCAGCTATAATCTTCATATAACCGATCATTAAAATGACGCGTACATCTTTTGATTTGTGTACTTAATATTTTTAAGCTAAGCGTAGGCCTACCAATTTTAATAATGTCTCGTTTTTCTTCAAATTGTCTAGAACTGAACGAACAAGATAACAAAGTTTCAATTATACACTTACACTTATTACAAGCCATCATTATCTGTCAAAGAAATAAAAAGACTGCATAATCCAGCCAAAGATTATTGAACGCACTGTACCAATCACAAATCAAATGAATAACTGAACACTGTTAAAAATGCGCTCGAATTATATTTGAATTTGTGCATTTGTGGGGGACGGGCCAAGAGGGCTGGGGAGGAAGGGAATGGAGCGTGGGCGAACGACATTAACCTCAATATAACAACTTCACTTTGATTTACTCATAATTAAGCAAATTCTAATTACAATTAGCTTGTATTTCTTCTAAAAATATATTTGGTAATAATTGCCAGTTATTTATTAATTTAATGCTATAAGCTCATTAATTAAGCGCTTTAAAAGGATTCTGTTAGCATAAGAGCAGGGATAAGCAACTCTCTAAGTTGCTTCTACGATCCACGTTTTGCCGAAAGAAATTAATTCGTTATGGGTCTGTGTTTCCATCGGTGAATATTTTTTATTCTTTTAAGACATAATATTAATTCATCTCCATGTATAGCGATCAATAATTTTATTGTATATCATTTATTACATTTATACTATCGTATAAGCAGTGAAATTATCTGTGAACTGATAAAATTTTTATAAAACACGAATATAGTAAGTGAAACAAAAGAAGCAATTCTCAAGGTTGCTTCCACTGGCGCCCATCTCAACGCAACAAAATTATTATCTCTCTCCCTCTTTTATCAATGCTCTGATTTGGACTTCGAGCTTTTTGTATTAAAAAAATATTTGAAAAGAGTATAGCCTAGTGATAATTTATCATAATGTTATCGTCATTAATATTGTTTCACAGCGCTTCTAATAATCTAAGTGGGGAAGCAATGCTTCCATGGACCGAACGCCACTAATATATATATATATATACGTAAAATATGGCTGAAAAAATACAAGATTGTCGCACCTGCCTTCATCTAGATAGATTTGAAAATGTTTCACTTACTTTCAAGGGTAAAACTGCCTGTTGCGACCCCAGCACCCAAAGGGACCGTTGATTCCCCCTGTTAGTATGGCTCCGCAAGTGCTATCAACCTCATGGGGTGAAAAAAGCAAACGATTGTCTACTGCATATAAAAGTAGAACACCCGATTCTGCCCTGGAAAACAGTAAAAACAATTCTCAGTATTTTTTTTATGCAGAAAGCAGAGGCCAAGGGTAAATGGCCGCTAAACACCCCCCGGTAGAAGAAGAAGAGAGCCAAAATGAAGGTTCGGGGTTTTGAGATGCCTAGACACTCTGCCTTTCAAAGATGGGAGGTCATGGATAGGAGGAAAGATGGATTGAGAAAGATTGTTCCATAGTTAACCGGTTGAGTGGAGGAAAGATTGAGAATACTAATTAACCCTGGCGTTAGATAGTTGGACATAAAAGGAATAAGAAAGTGTAGAAAGTCTGTCGCTGCGTGCTCTCCTTGAGGGCATGCAGTTAGAGCGTTCAGAGGAGCAGTGTCCGTTATAATAGCTATAGTAAAGAGAGAGTGGGGAAACATTGCGAGGAACAGAAAGAGATTGAAGACAATCAGTAAGAGGCGGATAACTGATGAGACAAAAAGCATTTGATTCCACCCAGTCAAATACGGCTGCATGGGTTCAACCACCCCACACATGAGAAGCATACTCCATACAGGGGTGAACAAGACCCCAATACACCTAACCTCTTAGAAGCTGTTTTATAAAGAGAGTATATTTCATCTTTCCAGGAAAGATGACGAGAAAAGGAAACGCCAAGAATGTTAAAAGAAGAGGAAGGATGCAGTTATGTGTTGTTGAAAGTAAGGGGATAGTTGTGTGATAGATTGTGACGAGTAGAAAGATGGAGAAACTGAGTTTTCGAGGCATTGAAAGCCACAAGGTTTTCTCTGTTCCTATCAGATATAGCAGAAAGATCAGAGGACAGGTGTCCCATAGCCGTCCTACGCGAATCATGAAGTGACTGCTGTGAGCGACGCTTTGGGAAGCGGGTGGAGAAGTGAAGAGTGGAGTCATCGGCATAGGAGTGGATAAGACAGGAAGTACCAATTAAAAATCATTAATAAATAAAAGGAAAAGAGTGGATGACAGGAGAGAACCCTGAGGAACACCACTGTTAATAGCTTTAGGAGAAGAACAGTGGCCATCCACAGTACAACCAGAGCTATACTGTAGATCGGCCAGAAAGGAAATTAGAGATGAAGGCACAGATAAAAGGATAGAGACCGATGGAGGGTAGTTTCTAAATTAAGTATTTGTGCCAGACTCTATCAAAAGCTTTTAATATGTCTTGCGCAGTAGCAAAAGTTTCACTGAAATCCGGAAAGGCGGATGACCAAGAGTCAGGGAGATATGTAAGAAGATCACTAGTAGAACGTCCTTTCCGTAATCCATACTGAAGATCTGAAAGAAGATTGAGAGAAAAGAGGTATTTAAGAATCTTCCTATTAAGGATACATTAAAAATTTTGGAAACATAAGAAATTAAAGCAATTGGACGATAGTTGGAGGGTTGAGAGCGGTCACTCTTCTTTAGGACAGGCTGAATGAAAGTGAACTTCCAGTAGGAAGATGGAAAAGTACTAGATGAAAAACAAAGACGAAACAGTTTGCCTCGGCAGGTTGTCTGCGCATAAGCATAGTTCTTAAGAACAACAGGAGGAACACCATGAAGACCGTATGCATTCATAGGGTTGAGTCCAGATAAGGCAAAAAAACATACTTAGAAGATATTCTAATTTCAGTCATAATAAAGTAAGAAGGGGGAAGAGATGAAGGAACAGCACCGGAATCGTCCAGGGTTCAATTGTAAGCGAATGTTTGAGAGAAGCGTTCAGCTTTGTCAGAAGAAGAGGCAACTGAGCTGTCAAAATGGAAAAGAGGAAGGAAAGAAGAGGAAGTAAAGTTGTTGAAGATGTTCTTAGCTAGGTGCCATAAAAAGCGAGAAGAATTAGAATTGGATAGATTTTCATATTTTTGTTGGAGGAGGAATTTTTGGCGAGTCAAAGAACTGAGTTTGCACGATTCCAGGCAGAAATATAAGCTGATTTAGAGTCATTAGTTGGACTCGACGGCACCTTCTGAAAGCCTCCTCTCTGTTGCGAATAGCATTAGACCAAGTAAACCAAGGTTTTTTGCAATAGTAGTAGGAATAGAATATAGAGTGTACGCCTCCACGCCAGAGTGAATCACTTCCGTCATGCGCACAGCACCCACGGATGGGCCCCTGCCATGGAAGCAATAATCATTCCATGGGGAATCACAGAAGTACTGCCTAAGGACCTCCCAATCAGCGGCGACAATGTGCCAAAAGGCCGAATTGGAGCGATATTACAGGAAACAGATATAAGATTGTGATCGGAGGAGCCCAACGGAGGAAAAAGTTTGACACAATAAGAAGAATGAGAGGTAAGAAATAAATCCAGAATGTTGGGCCTATCTCCAAGGCTGTACAATCTGGTCTCGTTCATTTAGGATAGAAAAGTTGTAATCTATGATAGTTCACCAGGGATGTCAGTGAAATGGGAGTAAAGCCAAAGGTGGTGGTGAACATTGAAATCTCCAAAAATAGAGATTTCAGCAAAGGGAGAGCGGGAAAGAATGTATTCCAGTTTGAAAGTGAGGTAGTCAAAGAATTTTGGATAGTAAGTAGAATTAGGGGAAAGGTAAACAGCGCAGATGTATTTAGTTTGAGATTGGCATGTAAGCCGTAGCCAGAGGGTACAGAATTCGGAAGATTCGAGTTCGGGAATACGAGAACAAGTTATGTCATTGCGTACATATACGCAACATCCACCTTTGGAGTTTAATTGAACATAAATAAGAGGGTACAGAAAAGGGGTTGCTGTCAGTTTTCCCAAACACCTGAATTTCAGTGAGGAAAAGAAGATGAGGTTTAAAGAGGGAAAGGTGGTGTTCAACAGATTGAAAATTTGAGAAAAGGCCACGAATGTTGCAGAAGTTTAAGAAAAGTGAATCAGACAGAAGCCTACAACATCTTGAATGTGCGGTAGCAGATCCAGCCCCACTGCCCTGCTCAGCGTTCCCGGTATCGAAAGCGGTGGAGCCAGAAATGTGGTCCCCTATTCCAGGGGACTCGGAGGCTCTTCAACTCGCTGTTGTTGTTGTTTTTAATTTTGAAAAGATTATGTAGTGTATAAAACGCATGTATATGTAGTGAGGAATAGGAAGATAAGTGTGTGTTTGAGAGCATGCTGGACTGCTCACAGGTAGATGAGACACGGAAAAAGATCACCCAAGGAGGACAGTGACATGAGAAACGGGAGTTCGAGCACTGCTTATCTTCTGTCTAATTTCCCCCACCCCGTAGTATGATACTTCTCTGGTTGATTGGTGTCTACGATCTCCTACAATCTCCTCATATATTCTGTATATATATACATATATATATATATATATATATACATATACAGGGTGGGCAAAAAAAAGTGACCCCTTAGAGGTAAACTGTCATATTAAAAAAAGTAGGGGGACTAGAGCTCCCAAACTTCATAAATGCTTACCTTAGCATGTTGTTCGTCTTAATTGAGAAGTTGCTCTATGTGTTACCCTTCCTGCTCAACGCAAGCCTCCAAACGTGGACGCCACTGATCAATACACCTGTTTACATATCGTTGAGACACCTTCTCCCAGCCGAGCAGAATTCTTTCGCGTAGTTCATCTATATCTCTTATATTGGTACCAGGGGTGTAAACTTTGGACTTCAGGGCTTCCCAAACACCATATTCTAGTGGAGAAAGATCGGGGCTACTAACCGGCCACATATTGGGTTCGATAAAATCCGGTGTTTCGTTCTCAAGGAATGTGACAGTTTGGCGTGCTCTGTGAGCAGTGGCTCCATCTTCTTGGAAAGTACATCTTTCACTCTATGTAACTGATATTTGACGAACTAGCTTAATTGGTTATACAAGTTTATATCCTTATGAACGGGGTAGTAAGGTGGCATATATACTAGAAGTAAATGCACTGCTTTATTATTTAGGTTTAGATCAATTCCCAACATTTAATGAGCAGATACAATATTACTGTTTACCGGGTGCAGGAAGTCACGAGCACACAAAAGTACACCGCCACTTTCCCTTCCGTTCCTATCTTTGTGAAACATTTTGTAACCTACTATTTCAAACAACAGATAATAGTTGATAAATCGAAAATGGACAGGGAAAAAGCTAGAATGAAAGTGAAAAGTGATGAAAAGCACAATGAGGGTCTGGAAAAGTTAGTCTGTATTGGGGTTGATGGGAAAGTTAAGAAGGACACTTTGCTGTACAGAGAAGTTAAGGATGAAAATGGGGAGACTAAGCTGAAGAAAGGAAAGGGACAAGAGCACCATTTGACTTCCACAAAGGAGCCGGGAACTGAAAGTGGAACATATCTTACTCACAGAGTTATCCCAATTAAAGGTGCGACTGGAGTTCTTCTTGGTGAAGAAGTTGCTAGTGTCTTGGAGGAGTTTAACAGTGTTCATACCCTGAAAGGTGTCCTCCTTGACAACACAAATACAAACACTGGCTGGGAGGGAGGCCTTGTAACAGCTCAGGAAAATAAAATTGAGCGGAAATTGCACACCATTGGCTGTTCACTCCATCAGAATGAGCTTCCTTTCAGAGCTGTTTTCAAGCATCTTGATGGCAGTACCAAAAGTCCCACTGCTTTCACTGGTCCGCTGGGAAAACTCTGTGAAATTGACTACCAAGATCTGCCACAAGTGGAATTCACCAAACTCAGTGGCCCCCTGGATGACATGGAATTTGCTGAGGAGACACTGAATGTTCTCAGTAGCGACCAGAGGCTTCTTTTGGAGTATGTGCTTGGAATTTCCAGGGGCAAAGTCAACCCAAGATTTGCTGCCTGGAAAATTGGACCATTAAACCATGCAAGATGGTTGACTTTGGCAATTAGATTGATGTGTCTGTGGACCAGAGGTGCTTACCCTCCAGAACTACAGGATAAGCTTTACCAGGCCATCAAGTTCATTGTGGAAGTGTATGCAGTCAGTTGGTTTGAGATCAAAAGGGACAGCAAGTTCCACAATCAGCAGCTGTACATCTTCAACATGATCCAGAGGATCAAGCAGCAGTCTGAAGAAATCCAGGGTGTTGCTTTCAAGAACCTGAAGTACAATGCTTTTGCCTTGCTGCCCGAGAATGTGCTGTACTCCATGATGAAGTCTGATGACTTGGAAGTGAGAGAAGCTGCTCTCAAGAAAATTCTGTCCATCAGGTAAGCATTTATTAATTTTAAAAAATGTGAAAAAAAATGTGATTATGGGGATTTATTTAATAAAAAAAAGGCCCGAGTTCTATAAATCCCCATAATCGAATTTTTTTTCACATTTTCTTATCCCAATTCCCCCCTCCCCTCTGATGATGGAAATAATCTTACCTTCTTTCTGAAAAAAAATTCGATTATGGGGATTTATAGAACTCGGGTTTTTTTTTTTTAATTTAAGTTAAATTAAATCAGCAATTCTGAGACTAATAGGGATTAAATCTTAAACTGGAATAAAAAATAAATTAATTATTATTCTTTCAGAAGTGGGAAGCCAGCCAAGAAGAGGCTGAAGATGATCACAGCCATCAACATTGAAGCTACCCACTGGTCAGAACTAATCAACCTTTCTCAAAGTGGCATCTGTGAACCTGCTCTCACAGAAGACTTTTCTGACCAGGAGCTTCAAGAAGCATTGCTGAATGACACCAAGCTGGAGCTGCCTGATCTGCCTTCACATTCTCAGAGTGTTGAAAAGGCCGTGAAACTAACATCTGAAACTTCCCATACTGTTTATGGACTCGAATCAAGGCACAAACACATTCTGGCCAAAGCCCTAAGCCGCCAGATGAGGCCTTCCTTTGCTTCTAAGGGCTCTTACAGTGAAAATTATGATGATCTTGGGATCTAAATGTGACTATTTGACTCTGCACATGTTTTTTTTACTTTTTTTCAATAAAATTGTAACTTTTTTCAGGATTTTTTTATGAAAATAGCATGATTTTTTCGGCCGAAAATTGCGAAAATGCGGTATTTTTCGGTACGATTTTTTGACGATTTTTGAAACGGTTTCCTCAAAAAACGGTTAAAGCTAGGGATCTGAAATTTTTTGTCAGTTATTATCATATTAAGCCCTGACTATCTTGACTAGTCCAAAGTCGATATCTAAAAAAATGCGGAAAATCAACCTACCTTAATATATATATATATATATATATATATATATATATATATGAGCGTCAGCACAAGATGAGGAGAGAGAACGAGCAAATGAAAAATGAGGTACCTCCTAGGAATCCAACCCGGGATCATCCAATTGCCGGACGGATATTCTAACCACTGCACCAAGGTTCGACCGGCAAATGGATGATCCCGACTTCGATTCCTGGGAGGTGCCTCATTTTTCATTTGCTCGTTCTCTCTCCTCATCTTGTGCGGGACGCTCTTCTACACAAGCGTCGTTCTTTACATTAATTACACTGTGTGTTGTTTGCAGTTAAAATATATATAATATATATATACACTGTATATATATATATATATATATATATATATATATATATATATATATATATATATATATGTTGCCCACGTCGGGCTAACATCAAGAAAAAGAAAAAAACTATAGTGTTTGTCATTTACCATTACTTATTCGGACTATAGTGAATTTAATTCTCCCAGAAGAGTTCCTTGTTCCATGCACGGTCCGTGTGTACCATATATATATGTTAACTCCTCCTTCTTTGGCCTTGGGCTGTTCGAGGTTGACGGGGATTCTGGTTAGGTAGCAGCAACGGATTTGTTACTTTGGAGTAGCTGGTACTGTGTAGGGAATCGCAGTAGTTTCTCTTATACTACTATCCGATTTCTTCTTGTAGGGGATAGGAGGATTCTGTGAAGCTAACTAAATTCTCTAAGGGTTCCCCGATTCTTGTAATGTATCGGGAAATAACTTTTCTCTATTTTAAAGTAAGTTCTCTGAAGAAAGCAAGTCTCGGAGGAGAAGACAAAGATATTCTCTTACTGTAGTTTACTGCTAAAATGTTACAGGTAATGCTCAGCCTTTAAGTTAGATCAGACACAATCAGAATTAGAATAATCACTGGAGAAATTGTACACGTTTATATACCTAAATTTTAGTGACATCATTATTATTTAATGCTGACCTGTTTTGTTTTTTATTCTCAATAGGCTGAATTACGAGGCTGGGCTGAAAAGTACCGAAATATATATATATATATATATATACTAGCTGAGGTACTGCTGTTGCATGTCGTTCACGGTCAGCTTCAAGGCGTGATTGTCTTTCTTGGGGTGTTTCTCTTGCTCTGGTAGCTGCTACACTTTCTCGGACAGCTTCAAGACGTGATTGTCTTTCTTGTAGTGTTTCTCTTGCTCTGGTAGCTGCTACACTTTCTCAGACAGCTTCAAGACGTGATTGTCTTTCTTAGAGGTTTTCTCTTGCTCTGACTGTTGCATGTCATTCACGGTCAACTTCAAGGCGTGATTGTCTTTCTTGTGAGCTTTCCTGCTTCCGGGCTCTTTATTTTTTCTGGCTGCTGTTGTAGATCTACCCAAACTTGCCCGTTTCTTTGGTGGCATGGTAAATTTTGTTGGGATTTTCAAAAACTGCAAAAAAACATTGCCACATTAACTTCCTGTAACTATTCGCACAAACAGACAAACAGACAGGCTGACCGACTCTGTGTTGACATTCTTCATCCCATAAGAGGTTCCCGTGCCAAATTTGGTAGCTCTAGGTCAAACGGTTTGAAGTCGTCCAAAAAAATAATTATATGTGAAGCTCAAGATTTTCATGTCTGTGTTCTTTTCTATAGTTGACCAAATAATTAGTCATGAAAATGTTAAGATTCAGAAATCTTGACACAATTTGAAGCTCAAAATGTTCACGGCTGCATTCTTTTCTGTAGTTTAATCGCGGTGCTGGGGCCTTCGTGCCCAGTAATTTTAATTATTTAATTTATTAACATTCTTCATCCCATAAGAGGTTCCAATGCCAAATTTGGTAGGTCTAGGTCAAACGGTTTGCGCTTGCATAAAGGACAAACAGACAGGCGAAAAATATAATAGAATATATATATATATATATATATATATATATATATATATAATACTGAAAAATATTTTAAACGGGTTAAAGGATTTTATCGAAACAAAAGCAGATATGTGCTTTGGAATTTATTCTTCAAAACGATATATTTACTTTTCTATAAATTCACCCTCTACCTCGATACATTTACGCCAACGATAAATGAGTTTTTGGAATCCATCCTGGTAAAACTCGGAGCTTTGACTACGAAACCAAAATTTCACAGCGGCCTTAACTTCTTCGGCAGACTTGTAGCAATTTCCACGGAGATGTTCTTCAAGTTTTGGGAAGAGGTGAAAATCGCGTGGTGCTGAATCGGGGCCACATGGTGGATGCGGCAAGACGGTAAATTGCAGATCCTCAATTGCTTCTCGCGTTTGAACACTGGTGTGAGGCCGTACGTTGTCATGGTGAACAATGACTGCGTTTATCTGGATGCGAAACCTCCTGATCTGTTTTTTCAACTTCTTCAGGGTTTCAGTATAACGTGCGGAGTTGATTGTTGTCCCTATTTCCGCAAAGTCTTCGAGAACACCACCATTGATATCCCAAAAAACAGTCATCACCACATTTCCAGCTGATTTTTGAACTTTGAATTTTTTTGGTTGCGTTGAATTTTTGTGCCAATATTCCATGGTTTATCATTTATTTTCAGGGTCATAATGGTGAACCCACTTCTCGTCTCTTGTCACAGTGCTGTGCAGAAATTCATCTTTATTTTCGAAGCACTGCAGATTTTCTTGGCAAATGCGTAGTCTCTCAGTTTTCATCTCGGCAGTGAGCATGCGAGGCACCCATCTGGCGCAGACCTTTCGGGAACTGAGAATACTAATAATGTGTCCCACTCGTTCTTTGGAGATATCGAGCATTGCAGCAATTTCATTTTGTTTATTGCAACGATATCCACGAATCAGTTCTTCAACGTAGTTCCGATGAGACTCGTTGGGTGCCGTTACAGACCTTCCACTTCGTAGTTTCTCTCGCAAATCTTTTGGCCCTTCTTCTCCTTTACACTGCCTCGCCCAACATCGAACGATACTCATATCAACACACGTTTTGCCGACAACAGCTTGCATTCGCCACTGAATGTCTATGGGAGCAACACTTTCCGCGGTCAAAAATTCAATTACGGCACGTTGCTTGAAGCGAACGTCTGTACTCCTTTCTATTGTAAGCGATACTAAACCAACGTGTGGAATGAGTGTAGGCTATATTAGGCTATAACTCAAAACTAGTTTTATCTGGTTACCTCTAAATAATCTGGAATGGGGTGGGGATATCAAGTTACAACACAAAACCGGTTTTATCTGGCTACCTCAACAGAATCCAGAATTATTGAAGTGTAGGAATTACTTTTCAGCCCACTCTCGTATTTTGCAAAAATATTTAAAGATAAGGTAAATATTTTAGCTGTAGCAATGTCTAGACAGATAAGCAAGATATTTGAAGATGAAGTCATATTTTTATTTTAAACCGCATATTGACAGATCTGATGTTATCATGATCTGCCGAGTTAACTATAAAGGGAAATTGAAATATGCATTTTATTATGAATAAAAATTAAACATGCATATGAGCCAAAATTAAATGCTTAAAAGTTAAAAATGAAGTGTTAAGCAAGACATGAACTTCATTTTTTACAACGAAGAGAGAATGTATAAAGAAAATGAACATTGCAGAATTAACATGATTACATTATTAAGCTAAATCTAAAAAAGTGATAAAGTAATTTAAAAAGAAATGATTCATCAATTATTCAGCAAAAATAAATAAAAAGAAAATAAAAAAATTATCCGAACTTGCGTTTCATATACAAACAGCTTTACGTGAGTTTGGACTCGATATGCAAAAATGAATATAAGAATATAAGAATATATGAATTATTCACTAGTCATTTTTACAGAGCTCTCCTCTAGAATGAGATTAATCCAATAATATAACACCTAACTAATCCTAACTGGATGATAACTAATTGTTTTTATAATACAGGTTTATATACAACACATGAGTTAGGTGGTTAAGTCTAGTTCATGTGGTCTGGGTACGCACTCTTGGTCGTGAGTAGTATGACCGCAAAAGGTTAGAGTGCAATGCAATTGCAAATGTTGCAAAGGGTGGAGGGGGAATGTTGCAAGAGGTTATGCAACAAGGGGGAGGAGGGTATTCAACGAAGGGGAGGGGTTATCCCACAAGCTGCAATGAAGGGGAACTCCCCAGCGAGCTGGGTGTGTCCACCTAACCTCTTTGGTGGAGAAGTTGGGACGGCCTCGCCCCTAAAGAGATATACTTAACCTAAAAGAGGGAGAGAAAGGAGGAGGGTCTTTAGGGGAGAAGTTGGGACGGCCTCACCCTCCAAAGGGAAACCTAACCTAAACCCTAACCTAAGAAGGATAGAGGGATGTTCTCCTGGCTCCTGCCAGACGAAAAATGAGAGTTCATCCGAGAGCCCGCTGTCTTATAAGATCCTAATCAGCCAGTTGGCTAAATCCGCCAGTTGGCTTAGAAGGCTTCTTAAAAGGCGTAAATGGCTTGTTACAGGTGTACATTATCAGGATTGAGTTGCCACATTGCGCTATTTATTTAATTAAAGCATATATTCTTGACAGTTGGCTTTCCGCCAATTGGCTTAGCCCGCCATTTGGCTTAATGAGCCAGCTGAAGTAGAAGACCTAGAAGGCAGGTGTATATATTAATTAGCTTTTTAGCTGCCAGATTGCGCTATTCAGATGTTTTTGACAGTTGGGTTAGAAATCCGTCAGTCGGTTTAGAAGGCCTAACCAGCCATTTGGTATACATATAATTAAATAACAATATCGTTTATATATACACCCAAAAGAATTAAATGAAACACCATTTCATCATTCTGTTTATTTAGACGAATTACTGGAATCAATTTCACGAAATATATAGAAAATAAATATACAATCCTATACAGACGAGGGATATATGCAATAAAAATTATTAATAATATAAGAAATACGAATGGGGAATATATATAGAAAATCAAAAATAAAAACAATATACAAAACGACGGAGTATAATCAGCAACATATTAGTACAAGAAAAAAATGTACAAACACACACACACAACACAATTATATTAAATAATTAAATATATTGAAAATAAAAATAATAATATATAAAACGATGGAGTATAATTGGCACCATATTAGTACAGGAAAAAAATATATATATACAGAATTATATTAAATAATTAAATATACTGGAAATAAATATACATCAAAATACTTTGTTCTACTGCGCTTAACTAAAACACTAAACTCGAACGTAATCGAGTCTACAGTCACACTATTATTGCTTTGCAGCAGTAAATACGATTTAACATTATTTCACCGCTCAAGGTGTGCGGGCGCATATACTCGATGTAAATGGCCTTCATATCGTTCAATACTCTTTTTGTGCCCACTTTACATTCGGTCGGCAAGTTATCTTTAAACATGGTTAGAATACAATCAAAAGCACGCACAAAGAGGGTGTCGTTAGCCACCACATCATTATTAAATACAAGTCTATAAACACTCCTTTCCAATAGAGGGTTTTTTCTTACCGACCCATGATTTTCAATCGTGACCTCTTCTTCACACTGCATAGCGGCAATTGAAATCTTCCAAGTCGTAACGATAGCTGCTCATTATATAGGGGTACAACTCTTCAGGGTGAACAGTGTAGGCGAGCTCTACCCTGTACCGCTCAAGTCCTTTGTACCAACGTTCGGGATATTTCGAAGAGTCTAAATCTTTTAAATATGCATCCAGCTCTAGACCATTCTCGCCTTGTTCATTCTTACATTCGATAAATCAGTCGAGCAGAGCGGTGTATGCGTATTCAAGAACTGTGTCAAAATAAATCATATCCGTAACATGCGCGTCTAATATAGGCTTCAGCTTGTGGAATCCGACGATTTCAAACATTCTGTCGACGATGAATCGGTTTCGCGTGGGGACAAGAACTTTACTATCAGATGCATTCTTACACATCATTCGTATATCAATGCATGGCTGATCGTTATTTATACACAACATAAAAACAACGCATATGAGGGGGCATCACTAATCTGTTCTCTTCTTATACTTACACCTGCAGGTGTTTTATATCGGACCTCACCCGACTTCTCAACTATCATGAACACTCTATTCATCTCCTCAACAGTTAAATAAATAACATTATGTTTACCAGTTTCCTTGCCTGCAAACCGTTTCAAGTACATAATTTATGGTACCGGTTTCACGTCTGAACACGCGGAATGACTTCGTCACGGACACATCGTACGCGGCATTGAGAATGCTTCTCAAAGGACGTTCCATCGTATTCGAGGAGTGCACGTCCAGTCGGTTCAAGCTTTGAGATGACTATGAGCCACGGGTGGTCGGATCGGCTCGACGGGAGGAGTGAGTCACACCATAAGCTGATGAAACGTGCACGGCGTTGTTCCGACGTGAATATTTGTATCCCATTATACTGGGTAGGTGTTCTGAGAAATTTTCCGATAAATGAAGCAATATCGGTTTTAATGTTTTATCGCTCCCACTCCACAGAATACGCACCAGGCAGTTTCGCTTAGGGGGAATTTCACGAACTAAACACATTTTATTCACAATCCGGTGCACTATTTGAAAGAAACATGTGACCGTATTTATCCTTTTTGTTTAACAATCGATAGTCGTCTCTAAATTCTATCATAAACCCACACAGGCTTTTAGCCAAAACCTCACTACGAACCTCGTCATGATATATATGAATGTAGTGGTTAAAGTACTTTAGATTGTCCATGATGAGAAGGTTTACATTCTCAGCCGCTACGTACGCGTACTCGGTATGATGCATGACATAATACCGCCAATCACACCACTCATCAACAAGACTCATTATCCATATCCGTTGGTTCTCTTCTGCACACTTTGTTTCTTTCACCTCACGGTATATGTACGCTTTTATACAGTTTAGCCCTACAACGTAGTCCATTACATCGTTTGTGCCGCGAAATCCGGCAATACTCTCGTCAGAATATCCATAGAGTATATGAACATCTTGGTCCCTCGCGCAATTCAATGTATCCTTAAAAGTCTCAAAGAAAGGGGGGTAGGCAGTCTTTCAGTATTCACCACATCTTCCGACTTTACCGAATACGACTTCATAATCGTCGAACACGCAATATCAAAAGTAGCCACCACTATTTTTCGTCTACTTGAGAAAATACGCGTCTGAGCTCCAGGGTTTGCAGCGGCCAACTGAGTGCGCAGGGATAGAGATATGCTCAGGTGATGGCAGAAGTCACGTGACCGATCTTACAGTGGGCGGAGCTTAGGATTGTACACACGCACTCAAGTAAAGGAGAAAATGAAACCCTAATTGAAACAAATATACGTAATAAATAAACATATCGTTAACAATATATATATATATGTATGAGAATTAACTCAGAATGGTTCCCTGAGGTTTTTTTATGATACACACAGACCGTGCATGGAACAAGGAACTCTTCTATGAAAATTAAATCCACTATAGTCCGAATAAGTAATGGTAAATTACAAATACTATAGAAAAAACTATAGTATTTTTCATTTACCATTCCTTATTCGGACTATAGTGCATTTAATTTTCCTAGAAGAGTTCCTTGTTCCATGCACGGTCTGTATGTATTATATATATATATATATATGATAAGAATCAACTCAGAATGGTTCCCTAAGGCTTTTTATGATATATATCATATATATATATATATATATAATTATATATATATATATATATAAACAATCAAGGATTAAGGTATCCAAAGGGTACGGTATCATAGGTACCAGGCACCTAGTAACGTTTAATATAGGTGTTACGGCATACTTTCGTGCCCATAAGTTCCTTCACACACACACACACACACACCAGTTTCTGCGCCCGAAAATTGTGGGTTCCCCACAGTTAGTTGGGGTGGATGGTTACCCTCATCTTCCAAGCAGACTAAATCCTTCAACGAGTCCAAGTTAACGACTCGTCGGTTCGCATGGTTAAGCGTAATACCATTAGCCCTCAAGATATATTTCATATCTTCCCCCACCCTCACCCGTACCCCATAAGTTTTTGGCCCTGTTGATACAAATGAGTCAGCGTATGCACCATCACCATACTCATCCTTGATCTCGTCAGTTAACTCTCCGAGGAATTCCCCAATAGGAGGCATGTATTCACCCTCCCACTCTGTGAATATTACGCTAACTGTGTCAGCGTACAGCACCCTCCGCCCAACAGAGTGTAGTAGTCCCCAAATCTTGATGCGGGCGTAGGCCGTTGTGAAGCTGGCAACAGGTATGTTTGTAACCCGTGAGGTATCTGTGGCCAGTTCGGTGATGTTGTACTTTATTATGTAAGTATTACCTACATTCACGATCTCCATAACCTCTTTATCTGGAGCATTGGCATAATCCCAGACTTCACTATAACTTTGTGCCAAATGAACGTTCCCTTTGCCAGTATTCTGCGCAAATTTCCCCCAAAGACTGTTTAGACACAATTTTGCACTAAAGCGCTGGCTAGGATTCTTAACAATTTGAGAACGGTCAAGCTGTATACCTTCACGGGCACGGTATCGCTGAATATAAGCCGTTTTTTCATCATTGGTATCAACTCGCGAATAATCCGTTGCTTCTACCTTATCCTTCAAAAAAGCGTTTATGTATGGCATGAAAAGGATGGGTAGTTTCTGAAACCTCCACACCTCATGTATCTTCAATACTCTGCAGCCATGGCGAACGGCTAGGTCCAGCTCAGTGCTTGTATATAAACCTCTGATCTTACGCTGATTGGTTGTATGATTACAATCCCCATTGTTCTCCTCTGTGCACTTCACGCACAAGGGAAACATGAGCTTGTGATCTATAACGACGGGTAAGATCGGCATCCATAAATCGCGAGGGGGGAGCACGTCTACGAAATAGAGTCCAAAGTAGCGCTCACTCAAGTTAGTTGAGAACTTCTCGATGGTTGGCATGGCGGGGCCAACTAGTTCTTCAAGTGCACCTACGGGTACGGATTGTTCTTCATCACGTAGGGATATAAAGAACATAAGTCGTAGTAATGGAGTTTCACGCCCTCAGTAGGCGGAAAGTATAACTTCATTGGGATTGTACGCCCTCCAAACAAGCTGTCACCACATTTGAAGGGTCCAACACCATTGAACGTTTGATGGCCCGTATTTCTTCACGGTACTGGCCATCTGTTTATATCCGTGCATCATACTCATGCTCCAACACGATTTGTGAGTGAACTGGGAGCCTATAGTTGATCGCGGTTACGGGTCCATGCGAGCCTGTCGGCAGGGATCTTCCATGGAGGTTCCCTGTAACGGCACACTCAGGGTGTGGGCATCCATGCCACCAGTAGCCGTTAAAGGAGTACACAGTCTTCTTATCAGCGATTGGATCCTCACTTAGACCATCAACCCAAAAAACACGACCATTGACCTTAATAGGTACTTCCCCCGTGTTACGGGCGTGTTTTATGTATACCCCGGTTTGTTGCTCTAGGTGTATGAGCCAGTAAATAGCCTTGTGCCCATAACTGTTGGGATTGTTTCTGTGAAAGATGGCTAAGGTGTCTGTAGGCATGCAGTTATTCTTGAACACGGTAAAACATAATGAGGCGATCGTGGTTGCGACTTGCAGCGGATCGCATTTGAAACGGGCTATGTACTTCCTTCTAAAGGCCTGGAAAGATACTCTAAGCACGCGCACGTCATTCTCGCAATAACGCTCACATTCATCAGCTATACTGTATGGACTAGTTTCATTAAAACTGTTGTAGTAGCGGTCAAAGTATTCACTCTCACTATCACTCATGCTGGTGTAGTTAAAGTAATGTTTTGGGGGAGGCAGTCCTACGTATTTTAAAGTTTCGTTAGTGAGGAAAGTGTAATAGAAATACCCTTTTGAAACTTCAGCGGCTACGCCCATGACCTTCGGTAGCTTGGCTAATTTACAATCCATGCACTCATCACAGCTAGTCTGACTTACGAGTAAATGTGGAATAACCTCTTTGATGTCAGCGTTCGTGTATGTTTCTGTATCGTAGTACACGGTTATACAAGGGCTATTTTTAGGCTTAGCATCTTTCATATAATATACAGTACATGCTTCACTCCATCCGCCTTATATTTTTCATGACATGTAGAACAGCGAATTTCATTGCATTTCTGCACAAAAGTACCCCCAATTATCCATCATATGAAACATGCCACATTCACAGATTCTCATTTCCCTGCAAGTGCCAATTGATTTATGGAGCTCAAGGCATTTATTATTGAAAAATATACGTCTACACATATTACATTCCCTCTTCTCAGCTTCAACTACACGACTTTCACATATTGGGCTTTTACACTGCTCACATACCATGTAGCGCTCCTTACAGTGTTTCACTGTATCATCCGCAAACTCGAGACATCCCTTCCACAAATCATGATGCCTTCCATTGTTTCGACTTTTATCATAACTAGCGTAGAGAATCCTTATATTATGGATGGGGAGATACGATGTTCCTGACAATCCTAAAATAAGTAGAGGTCCTGTACGATCTCTCACACAGTCCTTCGACGATCATCCATTCCAAATATAACTATACGAACATTCAATTCCTGCTCGAACCTTCTCAGCTCTTCAGGACCCATATTACACTCAAACTCAAGCTTACACTCTGAAGCCAGTTGACAGGCACGCTGCAGAATCGTAGGTAGCCAGATATTATACGTGATTGTATTTAGTATAGTGAACATATGAGCTAAGGCTATTGCTATAGAGCCGCAACCACGATCGACGTTTAAATGCTTTCTGTAAATAACCGGAGAATTCAAATTAAGAGTATAAGTTTTCCATATTGAAGGCTGTACTACTTTGAGAGGCCTGCATTATACGGCCCCAGATATATTCTAAGTCTACAGCTGCCAAGCGTCTGAACGGTATTACTACCAAAACATCATCTATATCCCTGTCATCTGACCCGAACCTGAAGGACAACCTCGTCCGGACTTCACGTTCGTCACGGTTCTGAAGGGCAAACTCCACAATACGTTCAACTATGCATCGCAGTCCAACACCGTTGCTATACAGGGATGCAGGGTCAACCCTGACCACGTACCGATTTCTAGTCAGGGCAGGGGTGGGGGTAGCGGTGCGCACCAACTCGAATGTTATACCTTCCCTCACAGCTCGAGAAGCTGCTGCTGCTAGTGTGGAGGAAGTACCCGGAATTGAACAGCAATAGGGGGGTATATTTCAGGAAGGTACTATTGTGGGAGTTGTGTCGTAAGACGTAGAGGGTTTGGACTCCCGGTTTGAATTGTCGCGTGGTACAGTTATCGCTGGTGAGGGTTCGTCAGCGGGGGAGTCTGTAGCGACACGGTCATCCGGGTCATCTGTAATATCGATGATGGGGGGCTGTACATCGTCGTCATTCACGGTTCTGTGGAAGAAGAAAAAAAAGAATATAAGGAGAAGCACTGAAATTTTGTTATATTTTGTAAATGACCCACTTAGGGGTGTGACGTGTTAGAGATGGAATCTGTAGAAAAATTCAGGTTCACAAGCCCATCCACATGTATTATATCTGGCCTACAGGATGTGGTAAAACTGTGTTTATGCTTAAAATCATTAAAGATAATGAGATGTTCGCAAAATTTATACATAAAGTAATATGATGCTATTTGACGTATCAATCAGTACCAAGATGATATTTTGTTCCACAAAGGTGTATATGACGTTAATTTGTTAAATGGTAATGAGCATGCAGTCATTGTAATTTATGCTCTCATGTTAGAAATGGATAAGACGTTTGTCGAGACATTTACAGTGTTCCCCCACTATCTTAACATAAGCGTGTTCTTCATCAATCAGAATCTATTTCTCAAAAGTAGATGCATGCGCGATGTGTCGTTAAATACACAGTATCTAGTCTTATTCGCGCAAAGTAGAGATGTGTCACAAATTGAGCTGTTACTCAATCAAATGTTCCCGAATCAGCGTAAGGTGTTTTTGGAGGTTTATAAAGAAGCCACAAGTCAGCGTTACGGATATTTGCTTTGTGACCTTCACCCGCGAAACACGTTTAGGGTGCTTCTAAGAACGAATATATCCCCAAACGGGCCTGAAACGGTTAAATTCCAGAAAGACGAATAGCCTGAAGAAATATCGTGAATTAATAAAAATCTATCAACGATTGCCCCTGGCACTGCAGCAGATGTTTGTTAGAAATATCGACTCCGACTTCTTAAAATGCATCTGTGAAATCTCTCTTAATGTTATAAAATGTAATGTGCCAAAGAAACCCCAACCAAAAGTTCGCTTACGTCGTAACAAGAACATAATACGCACGCTCGCTCATAAAAGTCAAACTGTGGGGAAGAAAAGCGAATTATTGTACAAAGAGGGGATCATTCCTCTCCATCTTATTTTCAGTTTTGGGACATTTACTGACTAGATTAATATAATGAAGAAAGAGGTAGTGATTCCGCACGAGGTGTATGCTTCACTGCAAAGTTCAAAGAATCCAGACACGGTTCTAGAACCCCGTAAAAGCAGGCTTAAAAGAATGGAAAGCGAATTGTTAGTCCTATTAAACAATGAAAAGTCAACTGATGAGAAAAGGATCTTGTACCAAGAGGGTCTGCAGAAATTTTTTCATGAATACGAAGATTATAAGAATCCGACAGAGCTTCCCGTGGTTATTAGGCACAGCACGAGCAACGATAAGCATGGCAACATAGGACCTGGGCCCGACGTTAGAGATGACCAACCAAAGAATAACGGAACGCAACACATCGAGCATGTTTTTAAAAGCTGTCTCTCACATACATTGAGGAATATAGGCTTAAGTTTTTATAATTTATTGAGTGAGGACCGATACAGGCGAGATCATTGTTGAAGGAACAAGGGTACAGGGATCCAATATCGTCGACATTATCCATGATCTGGTGAGAATGTGGTACAGGCCTCACCAACAGGATGGAAGCATATGAAGGCAAGACTACAACAAATAAATGTCCCCAAAACTTTGATAGGAAATCTGAATAGGTTAAAAGACTTGGAGCAAGTCTCGCATGTGTCACAACTGAGTACGCCATCACAGTCAACAATAGCATCTCTGAAGAGGAGAAAGAAGAGACCTAACGGCCAACCTTATCCACGTTTCTCAAAAATACGCAAATGGCTAACATATTAAGAAAACGCTTTTATGACATTTTTAACCCCGCCTCCTATGGCGGTGTTAATAGATTGTACAGAGGTATTTACAATGATGGAGTAGGGAAAAATATGTTGAGAGGTTTTTCTGGGAGCAGGATGCTTATACACTTCATAAGCCGGAGAGAAAAAGTTTTAAAACGGACAGGACAACAGCGGCTTCGATTGACTCTATTTGGCAAGCGGATTTAACAGACATGCAAAGATATTCAATGTATAATGATGGCTACTGCTACATCCTATTCATAATAGATGTATTCTCTAGATATCTGTGCTTAATTCCTCTGTAAAATAAATCGCCTGAAACAGATGCTAAAGCTACCAAAATGCTGATGTTGAAAGAAGACAGGGTTCCTGGGTAATTTGTACGGATATGGGGAAGAATTATAGGCCGTGCTTTTCAGAACATGCTGACAGAGTTTAATATCAGTTACTACACTACCAGTCCTACACATAAGTTTCTTTAGCTGAAAGAGTTCAACGTACCATAAAGGAGCGCATGCATCGCTATTTTACACATAAAAACACATACAGATATATAAACGTGCTGGGGTCGTTCGGCTCGCCATACAACCGTTCACACCACCGTACGATTGGTACAACATCTAACGAAGTTTTAGAAAGAGGTACGCGCACAGAGGTGAGAAGAGATGGAGCACCACCACCACACTCTACAGGTTTTAAAATCAATGATTATATAAGGCTATCGCGTTTGGGAAATAAATTCGCGAAGGGATTTGAGCAAGAATGGACACGTGAGAATTTTAAAGTTAGTGCTATGAGACCTAAAGGCGAGATAATAATGTATTACTTTGAAGAATTGAATGGGTAGGAAATCGCAGGAGGATTTTACCGCGAGGAGTTGCAGAAAGTGACATTTAATTTAGGAAAAAAATGTAGTTAAAATTGAAAAATTTTAGGCAGCAAAGTTTCAGGAAAGAGAAAACTGTACCTGGTGAAATGGCTATGGTACCGAGAAACCTTCAACACCTATCTTAAAGCTGCTGCAATAATGAAGCTTAAATATTAGGTCATCCCATAAGTAATGCGGCATTTTTTAAATTTTTTTTTTTCATTTTTATCATTATTTTACGGATAGAAATCAAACAACTCTTTGAAGTTATTTATATTTAAATAAAAATTTATTTAAATATAAATAACTTCAAAGAGTTGTTTGATTTCTATCCGTAAAATAATGATAAAAATGGAAAAAAAAAAATTTAAAAATGCCACATTACTTATGGGATGACCTTAGTATGCAACATAGCGCCTAACCACTTCTATGTCACACTCCCGTCCTCTTCTTCTCTGTCTGTACATACTAACAACACCCTGGCCAACTTTGTAACAGAACTTCATGTGCCCATTAAACTCGAACGTGATTCGTATGAGGTGGGTTTATGTGAATTCCATTTAGCCACCAAATTTTTATCTCTTGTAAATGAACAGATCATATTTTCTGATGCTTAGAAGAGTCGATGAGTGTGAAAAATTAGGCATAACCTCAGACAACACTATGCGATCAGTCCTGTTCGGTGAGGTACAGTACTATAGGACAAATTTAACACTAGGACTCGGTCATTATGACAAAGCCATGGACATTGTGACGGGATTAAACAAGAGTCTTGAAAAGTCGTACCTCTCAAACGAATTACTTTTTGAAGTCAAAAACATAGACACGCCTGCACGCACGTTGAAGTTAAAATCAACACTTAGTAGAAATATTAAATACAAAGAGCTGTTCACAATTGTGGCCGATGGTCGATATGGTGCAGCCCTTCAAACGGACCTTTCACGAGGTACAGCATGACTTGTCCAGCCTAATGTATCAGTTGAAATTGGAGAAATTGGGTGAAGTCTATCCATCCCCAGACGTGCTATATTTACAGCAATATCGTATAACATCAATTTGTTAACGATACCCAGTCGCGTCTGCTGCGCATTGCACACATTCCCAACTATAAAGGGAAAAGTTTGAGCATTACATATGACAAGCCCCATTATGTGAATGTTGTGACTAATCTGTTAACCAATATCTCAATATATATAAGAACGATTGAGGAAAAAAATTTCCCATTCGGTGATGGGAGCTTAACAGTGAAGCTACACTTTAGTCGCATTCAGTTATAATGACCAGCAGGCCTTTCACAGTCTATCGAAGGGCGAGATATCAGCGTGGGAGTGGGCTTGGCTCAATTTTTTCAACCATACTCCGCACCGCTGTCCCACTGTTCAAGAGTGGGGGGCTAGATACCTCGGGAGGAGGGCGTTACAATCAGGTTTTAACGCGGTAGAATAAATAATGGGTGGAAATAAACCTGAAGAAGCTCTAAAAAAAATTTAAAACCTACACGGGACGAAATCATCAAAAATGCAAGGAGAAAAATGCGTGGTGGTGGAAAGAAGAAGAGGGCTGTCCGGAAGAAAGGGTTACCAACAAGTGGCGCTAAACGTAAAAGGACATCAAAAAAGAAGTGTTCTAAGCGTATGAAGCCTGTGGCTGATCATTTTTTTAAATGATATAAGCTGAGGACACTACTCTCACGAATCATAGGCTGATTTCTACTTGTCGAGAGAGGTGGCACTATTTCTGACTCGTCATGCCGTGTTTCATCGAATCTGTGTAGCTCACAATGTTGTAAATCGGAAATGTCCCTCTTTGATATGCCCCTACACAGGTTTCTCTTGAGCATAGCGACTTTATTATAATTAACCCATTAACACAATTAGTTCACCGAGTGCCCCTATAGAATTCGCGATACCCCTCTCAGGCCCATACTTTTTGATCCAAGCTGCATGCACATGTACGCTAAACTGCGTATAGCCCATTCAGATGGAACGGACTGCGATGATAGTTACTCTTCATACCCTGAAACCAACTTTCTACACTCCATATTCATCCAGTGTGAGTTGTATTTAAATCAGGTTAACATCTCGGCAGGAACGAGTTATTATCACCTACGAGCCTATCTGGAAAATGTCCTCAACTTTTGAAAAGAAACGAAGGATACCTTTTTAACTGCAGAGGACTTTTATCAGACTAAAGACGAAAGTAGTATAAAGGATAAATTTAAAAATTCTTAAAAAATGATATACGAATGTTTTGAACGTCTTCATACATCACGTTCCAGGAGAAACTGCTTATGAACGGCATCGACATGAAGCTAAAACTCAACCGCACGAATCCTGAGATCTGCATAAATCTGGGATCTGATCAAGAAGAGGGAGCAAAACCCGTTGTGATTCACATCATGGAAACGTATCTGCATGTACGGCAAATGAAATTAAGTTCCCCGAAATATGTAGAAATTGAAAAAAAATTAATACACGCAACAGTAAAATACCCAATTAACAGAGTACAGATCAAGCTATACACGGTGCCCGCAAGGTTGGCTTCGAAGCAGTTAGAAAACGTGGACCTGGGAGTTCTACCTAAGAGGATATTAATTGGAATGCAGGATCACGCTTCGACGAATGGAAGGCATAAAAAGAGCGCCTTTAAATTCGAGAATTTCGGCCTTAAAATATAACTCTATACGTAAATGGCGTTGCACTGGGCGGGACTCTGGTTACGGACTACTCATCAGACTCGGTGTTCCCGCTCTGCGAGAGAGCTTATACTAGTCTGGCCCATATTGCCGGTGGCTGTGACGAGCTTGCGTTTTTCGTAACGCAGAAAGAATTTTTCGATAAATTTAACCTTTATCCATTTGATATTAACCGCGACTTATCTGCTAGTGTAAATACACACTTAAGTCCACAACAAATTGGGAACATCTCAGTCAGATTGGAGTTCGCCGACCCTATAGACGCGCCTATTAGTGTACTAGTGTACCTCGAATCACAAGCTCTAATAGAGCTCGACAGTTTCAGGAACGTTTTCACAGACTTTTAAAATGGACGCGAATACACTCCAGAGAGTAATGAAAAGTGACCGAATCACACGCTCCAAATTTATCGGTGTGTTTGCGAAGAATGAAACATTGAAATTGCCAACTACGAGAGATTGGTATAGCCTTATCGTGAACACAGATGTTATTGGTAGTGAAGTGATTCATTGGTTTGCAATCTATTTTAAAAATAGGGAAAGGATGTACTATTTTGATTCACTCGGCACTCAGCCCTGGAGCGACCCTATGGTTGTACAATTTATCGAACAGCTACATCTCCCTGAAATTGTCTGAAATCCTTACTGTTTCCAAGGATATTTTAATAATACTTTTGGTATGTACTGTCTTTCATTTCTCCTGCACATGTCACGTGGGAAGGGGTTTATAAATTTTTTTAAATTATTCGATTTGTGCGACACAGAGATGAATGATGAGTGGTATGCAGACAGATAAAAAAAAGGTTCCCATTTGTACGCACTCGTTGTATTGTGTAAAGTCTTACGTGTGTGTATATAACTGTAACTATATTGTGTAAAGTTTACGTGTGTGTATATATAAATATAATTATAACTTAAATATCTCCATTAATGTTAGACTTATTTAATAGATGCTAGTTCTGTAAGCCGAATTGTGCTAAAACATGCTTTCTACCATTTAATAAATTGAATGAAAATACAATGTGTTTTGTTCTTAACCACAATAAAACTTACATTAGTTCCTCGATGACGTGGCATTCGTTGGGCCGAATGTGAGCCAATACCTCGACCTCGGTATTCAGGTCACTGGGCTGGCTGCGCGGTAAAGCGTTCAAATCGTCGTCAATGGTTTGCCTTTCATCAAAGCTTTCGCGAAAAGTAGCTATAACACGATCAAGTTCCGCATCGGTCCTTTAAGTAGAAATTACCATGATTAGTCGATACTGAATCTTTTTTATTTAAAGTTAAATTAAATTAAAGTTTAATTAAAGAGTTACAATAAGAGAAAATGCCATTAGGGTGCCCGACAAATCATAATCACAAAGCAGATATCCTGACAGTTTTCAAACTAAGATTAGCTGGATGTGCTAAGCATCATCTGTCAGCATCGGGTAATCTTAAAAGTTCTTAATAATTCTAAAATCCTACCTGTAGAACTTTCAATAAATTTTTAAGTAACAAACGTGTAATAAAATTTCACGTTCAAATAATACATTCAACGTATAACAAAATTCAGCTGTCTAAATGACGTTATCAGGAAGGAAGATTAGATGGGTCTGCCGGCACAAGGTCTCGAACCCGGCTCCGCAGGAAATTCTTGAAAGTTTTAGTAATTCTAAAACCCTACGTATAGAACTTTCTATAAATTTTTAAGTTTTCAAGAAATGTATTATTACAACCACACCATATATATATATATATATATATATATATATATATATATATATATGCCGAAATAACCACGAAGGAAACACAGAATGGGCAATAATTAAAATCCTATTGTTTTTCACCAAAATTCACACATAGGAACATATATATATATATATATATATATATATATATATATAGAGAGAGAGAGAGAGAGAGAGAGAGAGAGAGAGAGAGCTGCCAGGCGTTACAAGTACACTAATTTACAGTTCAAAATGAAGCTTAGCTGGATGCACTACGGTTCGTCTGCCGGCATCGGGTATCGACCTCTGGGCAGATATCCTTTCACTTCGTTTTATTACGAATTTTTATAAATTATTTAACACTGGCACTGAATTAAACGATGTATATAGCCCGAATCACAAATTAAATTAATTACTTACATCGCGAAGGTAGAGACTGCTGTTGGTTCAAACGGAGGATCATTGCAGATATCATTAACTTTTTGTGTGGAGAGACGATCATTCTGGTCAGTCGCAGCGAAAAAGTGACGTGTAGACAGCGCTGCAGCATCTCCATCTTCAAATAATTCCGGGGAGCTGTAAAGCTGTTGTGACTGGCTCATGGCGATATCTGTGCTCACTCTTTGATAAATACAACTGTTGTGAATTCCATATGAAAAAGCTCCCTTTTATAGACGGGGGCCTAATTGTAAACACCCACAATACCCGAATAGCGAGTTTCCTCTTGGCCGTCGTTAAAAGTTGGGTGGGGCATAACGTGTAAGTGCGACTACCGGCCAACCAGAGGCCATGGGTCGTTCTCATGCGTTGCCTACTGGGGTGTAATTGGATGAACCGCGAATTCTGGGGGGTGTCATATATAACGTATTCATTCCATAGATTTTTTCACTGTATTCAGAGAGAACGTAAACGAATAAAATTAAAGCTTATTTAACTGGGTGGATTTTACTGGATGGATTTCACAGAAAATTGAATATTATTTATCAAGTGGTTTGCTATTAATATTATTGTTATTCTTCAACATTTTATAGCCTTAATTAAACGATGTTTAAATTTATATTAATGTAAATTAACAGGTTTTCAGAAATGAAACAGGGACATTGAGAGAGAGAGAGAGAGAGAGAAAGTTTTGTTTGGAAAATAAAAATTTGGAGTAACAGTTCGGTTAAGGAGCAAGATTATATGGGATTTACTTCAGTTAGGCCAAACGAGTCGAGAATTATCTCGCGCCACGTTAAAACCCCGCTGGTAGAACATGTTTCAAATAGGTTTTTTAACGCAAATCATATTTTGTATATGAAGAGAGAGAGAGGATATTTTTCGCTCTTATGTGAGCTTAACCATAAGGCAGGTATGGGGATTAAGTTCTGTGGGATTCATAATGACCTTTTGGTAGTCCGTTCCATCAGAATGGGCTATACATAGTTTCAGGTATGGGGAATTATCCGCTATAAGTTCGAAACAAAGGGATTTACGTGTCGTTTATGAATTTGTAAGCCATAGCAGACACTTTTAAGAGAAATCTTTAATAAGTGGGAAGGTATCGGCGAAAGCTTAACTATAAGGCAGGTATGGGGCTTAAGTTTTGTGGGACTTATAATGACCTTTTGGGGAATTATCCGCCATAAGCTCAAGCAAAGGGATTTACATTTCCTTAACGAGGTTGTAAAGTGTAGAACAAAATGGACCATGTCAGTGAGATAGAGGGAGGGAGACAGAGATAAAAGTTTTGTTTTGGTGATTACTTGACCTTAGAAAAAGACAAAGGCGAAGCCATTATCAGAAAGGGATTAGTTTCTCTGAAAGGTATTAACACCTAAAACTGAAAATTATTATTTTTAAAAACGTGAATACAGAGAGAAGATCTGGTTTTATTTATTATTATTATTGTTTCTTAAAACAATGATTTGTAATCTACTGTAAATGTAATTAAATCTATACATAATTATACAAACGATTATGTTTGTGTTAATTAATACATCGTTTTAAGTAAAAGAGAGAGAAGTTTTGGCTTATACAGTATACGGAAGACGATTTTTCATAAAATCTGGTTTAAATTAACGTAGGCGCTCATATTTGGGTGCGCGCAACCGCCCAAAATATCAGTGTGTAAACGTAAAGGGAGCTGTTTTCGAGCTTCTATGAACGTTTATATAGTTGGTGTGTGCAATAATTGTATATGTGTATAATGTGTGTGCGCTTTTTGACCGTTCAAACGATGTACACACTGTGCCAACTGGCTGATAATGCCTGGAGGCACTGACTTCTATGTCAACTGGCGGATTTCGAGTTCTAAATCAGGTGTTGGAGTATAATCAGTCATTGAGCTTCTGTCTCTTGTGGAAGCTAGATGGTCTCTTCCTCTCTCCTCCTCTCTCTCTCTTAAGTTAGGTATTACCCTTTGAGGGGTGAGGCCTTCCCAACTTCTCCCCCAAAGAGGTCAGGTGGACTCCCCCAGCATGCTGGGGAAGTTCCCCCCTTTTGGGGGGCACCCTGGGGTTAGCACTGGTGGGGGTCTTCCAGCAATGGCGGAGGGGGTTGGCACTGGCACTCATTGCAACACTGCATCATTGCTCTGCACTCTAACCTTTTGCGGTCATGCTGTCGTGCATAAATAGTTTCATATCGTTCGGTGTCTTTTGTTTTCTTTCGTTTCAAGAATGATCTTTTTACTACAAATATACCGACAGATGTTGGAAAAATTGTTACTGGTTGTAGTTTTTGTAAAAGGTCATTCTGATTACATCTGAAATTTTGAAACGACTCAACTGATCATTCCATTTAGGAGCATGCAGTTCAGGTAGGATGATTAATGGCTTCATGGACAGATTTAAGATTTCTATAACGGGTTTAAATTTAGTTTGGGACGGGAAGGGGTATGAACGTAAGGGTTTTTGAACGTAAGGAAAGTAAGGAACAATCATTTAATAGACAGATAACGGTAGGTATTCTGATGAGGGAATAATTTGACGGACACTCGAAAGTAGCGGTAGTTCTATTCGCGAAAGAAACCCTGATATCTGGTCCAATTCTGAGTTGAACGATTTTAGAGGAATGGAATTTCGTGAAAGAACATAATGAGGCATGATGGTCACGGATTAAGTCGATAAAGCAGGACCTAGTAGTTGGAAGAATTACTGGTTTGAGTGGAGGGCAAACGAATTGCTTGTTCGTTTGCAAGAAACTGCATTGCCGAAATGTCGCTATCTGACATCATAGAATATGCTGAAAGGGCTTTGGTGAGGAAAAGGTAAGGTGGTAATGTGGGTAAATACAATCGATAGATATTAGAATTGTTTTGGTAGGGTGTTGGGAAAGGGTGAAATTTGTATACGTCATAAGTGAGTACATCGAAAAATGGAACAATCATGAGGTAAGTGTAGGGGCGTGGTCCATGTACAGTCCAGGTGTATTCTAGAAATTGAGGGTAATTAGTATGGTTGAGTGGGAATATGGATGATAATTTTAATTGTGTCTGAGAGGTGTGCAGCAAGGACTGAATTATATCCCATGGTATTAGTGTGGAAAGAGTGATTTTTCTATGGGCTAGCTAGGTCGCACGCAAAACTTTGGAATGAATTGTAATTATTTGTTGCACATATTTATCGATTAGGGTTACTTGTGGGTTAATTATTTCTACTAATTCCAGATATCTTGCGTGTTCTTTGTATTTAGCTAACGGGGATTCTAGGTTGTAAATTTGTCCGAAAGGGCGTGGAGGAAACGATTGTTTTCGTGTAGTGCCTTAATGGTTTGTTCTAAAATGTGTCCACTATATTGCCGATTCCGCGCGAAGAGATTCAATTTCAGTTCAATTATTTTAACGTCTTCGTCGGTCGCTAATCCGAATAAATGTTTGAATATTTTACCCCCATATCTATCAATCCCCCATTATTTCATTGATTAAATTTTGCTGAGTTTTGAGTTCCAGTTTGTATCCATGGTAACGCTAATATATCTGATAGGTGTGTGCTGTAGTTAGAATGTTTTCGACTGCATTTTCTAATAAAACGCGACTAATCTGGTCTGTTCCCGGGATAGGTCAAACGAACCGTGAGTTTTACTTTCAAGTGCTTTTAACTGGGTTTCGTACTGTTGAATACAAGAAAGGCCTTGGAATAATTTTTTCTTTTTGTTGATGGGTTTGCATCATTCATTCATTTCAC